>JAULAV010005095.1:0-25001 GCA_030789695.1 Scilla litardierei | reverse complement strand
TGCCTCCTGATCCTCTGTAGCTTCGGATCTCCTGCTTTTGCTGCCTTGATACGATCCACGATTGTGGACTGAATCTGCAAATTCATGAATGAAAGAACCACACCAGGTAGGATGACCTCTAGATCCATCTCTCTCAGCTCCTGCTGAATCCTCCAGTAGGTAGTATGCATCATCGCAATCGGAAGTCTACTCAAGGCATCTGGCACTACATTCACCTTCCCTGGGTGATACTGCAAGTCTATCTCATAGTCAGCCATGAGCTCTAACCATCGTCTCTGACGCATGTTGAGCTCCTTCTGCGTAAAGATGTACTTCAAGCTTTTATGATCGGTGAAAATCTTCACGCTCTCACTCTGCAAGAAGTGCCTCCAGATCTTCAGTGCAAATATCACCGCTGCCAATTCCAGATCGTGCGTTGGGTAATTCTTCTCATGAGTCCTCAACTGATGAGAAGCGTACACAACCACGTGGCCATGCTGATGCAAGACGCATCCTAGGCCCTTCCCTGATGCATCACAATATACCTCGAAGCCTCCGCTCCGATACGGTACAGCCAAAACCAGTGCTGTGGTCAATCTCGCCTTCAAGATACTGAAGGCCTCCTCACAAGCATCTGACCAAAGGAACTCCACATCCTTCCTCGTCAGCTTCGTCATCGGCTCTGCAATCTTTGAGAAATCCTTGATGAACCGCCGATAATAGCCTGCTAAGCCAAGAAAGCTCCTGATGTCTGACGCTGACTGCGGAGTTGGCCAATCTTTGACTGCTATGACCTTCTTCGGATCTACAGATATGCCATCACCGGACACCACGTGTCCCAGAAACGTGACTCTATCCAGCCAGAACTCGCACTTACTATACTTGGCATATAGCTTATGTCGCCTCAGCGTCTCCAGCACTGTCCTGAGATGACAGCTGTGCTCCTCCTCAGACTTCGAGTAAATAAGGATGCCATCTATAAAGATAACGAAAAATTTATCCAGGAAGTCATAGAAAATCAAGTTCATCAAATTCATGAACACAGCTGGAGCATTGGTTACGCCAAAAGGCATAACCACGAACTCATAATGTCCGTACTTCGTCCGGAAGGCTGTCTTCGGAATATCGTCCTTCTTCACCTTCAGCTGATGGTATCCGCTCCTCAAGTCTAACTTTGAGAAAACTCTCGAACCTCCCAGCTGATCAAAAATATCATCGATACAGGACAACAGATACTTATTCTTTACTGTGACAGCATTCAGCCCTCGATAGTCCACGCACATCCTGCAGGACCCATCCTTCTTCTTCACAAGCAAGACTGGTGCACCCCACGGTGACACACTAGTGTGAATGAAACCCTTCTGTAGCAACTTATCTAATTTCTTCCGCAACTCCTCAAGCTCAGCAGGAGCCATCTGATACGGTGCCTTCGATATCGGCTGCGCTCCTGGCATAAGATCAATACCAAATTCTAGAGCTCGGTCGGGTGGCAAGCCTGAGATATCCTCCAGAAAGATGTCGTCGAAGTCTCTGACGACTGTTGGTCGGTCGATCACCATCTGCATAGCTGCGACAATCGATACCTCCGGCTTGGCCCGAAATCTGATGGGCCCAAGCGACTCATCTCTGCTACGGAACTCGAACTCCGGATGGCCTGGAATCCGGAATACCACCCTCTTACTGTGGCATTCGATTGACACGTGGAAATCTCCCAACCAATTGATGCCAAGAATGACATCGAAATGCGGCAGGTCATGGACAATGAAGTCTGCAAATAGTTCGTGTCCACTGACCACCAAAGGGATCGATCGACAACCCAAATTCACAGTCACCACTCCGTTCCCTGTGGTGATGTCCCAACACTTAGGAAGTGTATGGGTGGGAATGGAGTGCCTTGTTACAAATCTCCAGGATAAGATGCACATGGATGCACCGGAGTCGAACAAGGCCAAGGCCGGGTGAGAGGACACTAGGATGGTGCCTAAGATATGAAAGAACTACGGTCAAACCAAGCTACTCTAACAAACAAGGCAAACAAACAAAGCTTTCAATAAGATCTACATTATGAAATAAAAGACTAGATTCAAAGTGATACCTGCAATAACTCCATCCAGCTCCTCAGTCTCAACAGCTGTCATGGTGTAAGCCGGCCTTTGGGGTTGCACTACCCGCTGAAACATCTGTCTTTGTGGCGCCAAGGGTGGTCCACGGACGACAGCTCCTCTCTGAACCGGGGCAGGTGCTCTACTCTACAGCGGGGCTGGTGCTCCGACCATGGTATGATGCGCTCTCGGGAAATCCTTAGCTGCGTGTGAAACATCCCCACACACCAAGCACAATCCCATCTTCCTCCTACAATTGGCCTGAACATGACCTGGCTTGCTGCAGAAATGCCAAGGCCCCTTGTTGTGATGCTGCATGGGTGCTCCAGGCCTCTTGAAAGGCACTGTCTAAACTGGCCTCATCTACGGCCTAGTAGGTGGCCGGTACTGCTCCATGGGATGCTTCCCTCTATCCGCTGGAGGGTCAGGTAGACGCGATATGGTCTCATGGTTCCTCGCAGCATTCAGCACCACTCCCATGGTCGTGAAATCTACCGAAGACATAGAAGCCTGAACCTTCGGATGCAGTCCCTGTCGAAACCGATCAGCTCGTTTCTCCTCCTTCCTCACCATATGTGGGGCAAACCGACTCAGCATCTAAAACTCCGCCTCATACTCATCGACGATCATATCCCCCTGCTTCAGATCTACAAATCTGCTCAACAGCTCCCTCCTAGCAGCCTTGGTGAAGTACTTCTCATTGAACATCGACCTGAAGATCCTCCACTCCATTGGCTTCTGCAGGCGCCTCTCCTCAATGCGCCACCAGTTCCTAGCATTCTCAGTCAGCTGCATCTTCGCTATCTCAACTCGAGTATCATCAAGAATTTTCAGCAATCAGCTTCTCCTCAGTACTCAGAATCCACTCATCAGCACTCAACGGTCCTTTCTTTCCAGAAAATGTCTTTGGCTGAAGCTCATTGAACTGCTTCACTCCTGGAGCAGCTCGAGGGGCAGGCTGAGGCGGTGGTGGTGCAACTGGAGGAGCATGGGCAGCATGGTGGGACTGCTGAACCAACTGGTGCTGTATGTCTAGCATCTCTTTCATCACGCCCAGAAACTGGCAAAACTCCCCGCCCTGGTCTTCCGGAACTCCATCGCCTGAGCTCCCAGATCAGGTGACGCGTCGTCCTGCCATCCTATTGACAAGAAAGACACAGATTAGACTCATACAAATTACTGGATAACAATAAAATGAATGTTAATACTTCTATTGTTCCGAACTTGCAGAAAGGATGAGACCTGCATGGGCCACCACTAAAACCTATCACGCCTCGCTTCCCAAAACAACGGAGGCGAAGCGTGACTAAGGCCCGCTTAGGCCGGAGCTGTGAAGCTCGGACCTAATAAGCGTCTGTGTGGCACTCCAAGACGAAGGAAATAGGTCCCTGCAGGTTAGTACGGAATAATAAAAGTACTGAAAAGAAAAAGCATTCATTTTATTCCAAATAATTCATCCAGATTTTTGAGAGTAACAAAAGCCTGACACGGCTACAACAACTGAAAGTAAACTACCGGTGCAAGCACCCAACCTAGACAGAAAGTAGACGGTGCTACGCACCCATCTAATCAGCAGTGAGAAATCTAGAACAGCAACGTGAGGACCTCTAACTATGGTCCTCCTCGGGCACGTACTCTGGATCGACGTCCTCCGGCTCTACGTCCTCTGGTATCTTCGCCTCGTCAACGTACTCTGGCTCCACGCCTGACGTACAGCACCCAAAAGAAAGGAACTGTACGTCAGGTAAAGTCTACAAAAAGGTCAGACTCTACTGCAAGTGTACCGAACTATTAAACAACAGTTGACTGGTTGATTAGCATGTCGGAGATATAACAGAGTATCAAAAGGAAGTAAACGCAGCAGGAAAGTAAAACGTAGCAAACAGTAGTTGTAGCATGTGCTACCGACTACGGGACTAACCTAAACGGGTCGTGACAAGACGTGACAAGACAAGCAAGACAGGACAGGACATGACAAGAAAAAACACGTGTGACGCGAAGGGTTCACGCCTTACGGTTCGAGGGGGATCAGACCCTCTCCCCGTGCGCACGCTCAACCCTACCCCAACCCAAGTGCACAAGACAAGTCCGTACAAGGGATCACTCACTCTAGCTTGGTGAGTGCCCTATTACCCGCAGGCTGTGTATCCGAACAAGGGATCACCCACTCACTGGTGAGTGCCCTATTGCCTGCAGGATGTGTATCCGTACAAGGGATCACTCTCTCTAGCTTGGAGAGTGCCCTATTGACCGCATGCTGTGTATCCGTATAAGGGATCACTCTCTCTAGCTTGGAGAGTGCCCTATTGCCCACAGGCTGTGCAAAACAAGACACGACGTGACATGACAGGGATGGTTTTTCTAGGGGATCCACATGCACGCACACACAAGATAACCATACGGTGTCAAAAGTTGTTGTTGTCGAGCTTAGACTTCGTCGTCAAGTCTAAGTCGTCAAGGGTGTCCCGGACGCTATCATTTCACGTCCGGTTCTCTTTGTTCACAGTTTAATAGTTCTAACAGTCAAGGCCTAGGCACAGCTAAAAGTGCAAGTGAGTACACTTGCCTGCGGTGGAGAGTGTGTCGTCCTTCCGGAGCGTCCCGTCCAAGCGTCGCGTCCTCAGTAGTCCGTCTGAAATAGGATCACTGCGACGGTGTCAGGTCGCGTTTTTCAATAATTCCTATTAGGGTCTGATTCTAGATTGGCGGGACTACCCTATTCGTCAAAAGTCACATTTTGGTTTTTCGTTCAACCTAGATCGACTTCTACCCTATGTGCATAGAAAGTTGTCCGATTGTCGATCTTTCTACGGTGGCAATCGTTTTACAGGCGCTGAAAGTAAATTTAATTCAAGTTGTCAAATTTTAGTTTAGGGTTTGATTTTACTACAGTGTGGGTTCGCTACGAGTTAGGGGGACCAACCTCTCTGGTGTTTGACGCAGAATGGACGTAGAGTCTGAACGGCGACAGGTCTGAACAACACGGCCCAGTCGATTCCTCGATTGCAGTTTGCATACGGAGAGCGGGTAATGATAACGTCGAACGACGTCGGCGACTACGGCAACGGAAAGCGAGACACTAGAAGCGGTAAAGGCAGCGAACGGTTCTACCGCAACGAGTAACGAGCTAGGGGTGGCGATGGAAGGCGGAACAGCAAGCAGCGGCTGCCCGGGTCGTCGAGAGGCGCTAACCGACATTGGGGCAGTAGCAGCGGTAGTAGGGGGCTGTCAAGAGGAGCAGCGAGCAACCAGGGATGCAGGGGGTGTTTTGACAGCGCAGGAGGACAGGAGAGGGGTGACTCCGGTGACTGGCCTTCGGAGGAGGGTCGAGGCAGCACTTTGACGTCGGTTGGTGGCCGGAAAGAGCCGCATCAGCCGCTCAGCTGCTGTTGGTCTTCCATGCGAAAAGAGACAGCCGCCGGCTGTCGTTGCCGCGGTGAGAGCAGGCCGCCGGGGGCTCCTGCGAGTGCGAGGGCGAGGGTGATGAGGTGGGTGGCCGGCGTCGAGTTGGCTGCGCCGGAGACGAGGGCAGCGCCGACGAGGTTTGCAAACGAGGGAGAGAGAGATATCGGGGGGGGGGGTGTTTACGTTGGTGGCGGCTATGAAAAAATCACAGCCCTAGCTTTTTGTGTGCTCACGTGAATTGCCCTGGGTTGATAGGGTTTAAAAAGGGTTTAATTGCTATATAGATATAAGATATATGTTGAAAGTGAAGGGGTATAGAGATATAAGAAGTGGAAGTAGGGTGAAAGCAAGGTGCAAATATAAGATGAATTTCAACCCATTGATATGCATGAGACAAAGGAGGGATTGGTTAAGATTTGATTACAATTTGAATTCCAAATTTATTAGGGCTAATCGACGGTTGGGATTTAATCGGGAGATAACTCTCAATACGGGCGTCAGAAAATTAATCCGAAAATGCCGGGACGATCGTGGAGACGAGGTGTACAGGGCTATGGAGTCTGATCGTGCGTTATGCCTACCAAGAATTTACGTAAAATCGGGATCTGTGTTTTGAGATAAAAGACTAAAACGCCCCTAACATTCGAAGTCGTTTTGCGAGAAAACGAGCCGTGAAATGACGTTCCCAAAAATTACTATAAAATTCTACACTCCCATACGGTCACAACGGCATATCATATCTCATATACCGAAATCCAGAAATAGCCAAATAAAATACGTGCACGATAAAGCACGTGCACGCAAAAAATCCATAAGGTCGGAAAGCGACCGTTGCAAAATTGGGCACCTTAACCCTAAAAGGAGGATAGAGGCAACTTAACCAAACCTCTGCGACCAGATCAAGAGAAAACTCAGGTGCCATCTCCAAGATAAGTCTAGGAACCTTTGAGTTCGGATCCCTCCGATGAATAGGAAGATCTGGTTCAGTACGAACCCCTTTCCCCTTTCCAGGAACTTCCTCGCATTGAGGGAGTCAAAGGCGCACCACGAGCTCTTCGCAGGACGGCTCCTGTATCCTAACTGGTGCAAACATGGCTAAATGGATCTAAAGAGGAGTTAGGGTCAATTAAGAAAAGTACCTTAGAAAGAACAAGCAAGCTCCGAAGAAGACAATGAAGGAATCAAGCTCTCGAAACGAAGAAGAAGGCGGAACAATAAAATCTTTCCTCTTCTCATCCTCTTCTTTTATATGGAGGAGTTCAACCGACTAATGATCGATGAATGACACGTGTCCAAAGCTAGCCTCAAGAAGCGGTGGGGATCAATTTAGAGACGAAAGGGTTTTGACGGCATAAATCAAATCAAACATTTCGCACACCGTGAGAATTTAAGAAAATTACACATCATGCAGTCTAAATCAACGCAGTTTCTGAGGCACGAATGATGGGGGCCATTGTTAGTGCACGGGTACGGATCATAAAGGAGTATCAGCATACCCGACCCATTAAGTGCCAGCGACCCGAAACCTGCCATTGGGGTGGAGTAATGCCAAGTCAAGCGAATGGCTCACTCGACCATTAAGCTCCCGCTGATACTCAGGGGGGAAGTTAATAGGGCCGAATAAATGGGCAGCCATTATCTCGAATCCCGGAGAAGATCGCGCCCGAATCAATGCGGGATGCTTACTTGTAATCAACAAAGAACTACCTATAAATACCTGAAAAGACAATGGTAAGGGGGTTCCAATTCCCAAGGTATGAGATCTAATACATAGACTCTACTCTTTAAGCATATATTTTATCCATTAAAGAGCTTGCGACGTCAGACCTGAGACAAACCTCCGTGGGTCAATCTCAGCTGCTCCAAGTTTCCTCTCTTCCTTAAGTTCCCATTCTAACTTAAGCATCGGAGGGAATTTGTATCGGAACCCAGATCTGACCCCCCTGATGCTTCCTTGTGGTGCAGATCACCGAGTCTCGATCTTCTGTGAGGGTCGGTCTATAGCCTCCCAGCCACGATCCATCGACATACAGATTGATCGAAGGTCGATTGAGCATCACAAGCTATCCATCATCCATCAACCGACCCTGGTTCTTCCAACCTAGGGTCCCACTCAACTCGCTAATGAGGCTCCGACTAAACACGAAGGGTCCACGTCAGCTAGACAATTGTTTCGGTCATTTTTGGCCTTAACACTTGTATAGGTTGATATCTAACATCCATGAAAATATTTTTGAGTTAGGATTATTTTGTGAAATTTTATGCTCTTTTATATGCATATTTAGAACTTTACTTTGTGACATTCTGAATATGCTTATTGAAGTAAAATTGTTGTACTTGACATTTGGATACATTCTATGCTTAATTGTTACTTGTCGCTTACTAGCATTAATGTCGGGAGAGTAACACCTCCATGATAGTAATGCATTAGTGCAGGATGAGTAAGTATGTTTTCTTTTAATTTATGCTCATTGACTGGTTCAAAATGTTGCAGTGATATTCCTAAGTATAGGAAGTCAGTTAAGTAGTAATCCTGGTGAGTCCAGGGTCGTATTCCTCAAGGACAAATCTAATCCACAAAATTTACGATCTGAAATTAAGCGTTGAAATTATTTGGTGAAATATAAACCACCATTTGAAGGTGAATTTTTGTTTTGTTTTTTTGATTAGAAATAGAACGTGTACCAAAATTTACTATAACGTGAAAAAGTGATACGGTAAAAGTGTGCGTGTGTTGTGTTTTCGTTAGTGTTATAGGATATCATGCTAATCACTCTTCATAGATAACTCAATCTATCATCCATGCCAATGTATGGAGATCAGATGATTTAACTTTAAAAGAATGGTGATTTTATTGCAAATTACATAACCGTTGCAATGATCATTTTTCTAAACAACAAAGCATAACTAGATGAACCTCGCGGTTCATCACCCTCCTTGGGCACCTCTATAGATTTGTGCACGTAGACGATGCCTCACAACATGTCATCCTAAGAGGATTCCTCTCGGATAGCATGTAATTAATTAAGATATCGAAAAACGACATTTTCAATGTTTTCGATTAATACAAGTGCTATGAAGGCATGATACATGAAACAAATCAATACTAACTATTACACAACACACTCACACGATTTTCAGCTAGCCATGGCAATAAAAGCAGTAAATATTATTAATAAAAACATCATTTGATTTCAAATTCTAATACAAACTAATTAAAACATAAGAAAAGTTGAGAGTTTTCACCCAATTTGAAGCCAAATCACCCATAAACTTCTCCCACAGCTCCTCTAGCTCCTCTGGAGTTTGGGGGAGAAGCCCTTAGCTCAAAACTCGCACAAAACCGAGCTTGGATGCCCAAGTTATCATCAAAACCCTCTTAAATAGGCATTTTAAAGCCTTATTGGGCTTGCAGGTCTGCGGGTCGGATCAGATTAAGTATCTCATCCATCGCCTAGCGGGCTTGTCTCCTCCTCCTCTCAACGTTAAGACTTCTCGCGGTGGCTTCGGTCTCCGGGTCTAGTAGACACAAGTCCGCTATGCCTTGAGATCTCATGTGCAAGCAAAAAGGGCTACACCAAAAAAACGTCAAAAGCACCAAGAGGCGATGAAAAAGGAAATACGAACAAAAGAAAATAAAGAAAAAGAAAACCGTAGTCTCTCTACAAAGACTAAAACCAATATCAATTCGTGCCTCCCCGGTAACGGCACCAAAAAGCTGATCGCACCCCGAGGGGTCGATGCTAATAAAACGACAACACACGAGTCGTGTGTAGTTGCTTACAGGTCGAACACAAGGAGGGGTCAATGAGTATCGGTTTATGGGTCTTAGTGTCGGTGATTTTTTGGTGAAAAGTAGGAAGAGTGTCGATCAAAGGATAAAAGCTCTAGGGCATGGGGAATCCCCGCCATTGGACTAAGTTTAGGGTTAGACTAGTAATCAACCAGTTGTCAGATTCATTGGGACTTAGGAGATGTCTTGTGACTTAAGGGTGTTTGCCTATCCCCCACTATCGTGATGCATGATAGGTTATTCCCTTATGTCATGTCCTACCCCTACTGTCGGGATGCAATGATAGGCCAACCCAACCTATATTGATGTTAGTAGTCTCCGATGCATCGGTGTACGTTGGGTACATTACACTCGACAAATATCCCCAATCTTCCTCACGCCCACAGTGGCGTTCGGGGATTAGACCTACATTGGGAGTGCTCTTAATCGATGCCCATTGATGGTCAGTCATACCGATAGTATGGATCGTCGTAGGGATCAGATCCCTGGATTGGTCCCAACTTTTGGTCGGCGGCCAATCCGATCACCCCGAAGGGAGGGGGTCGAATCTACGACGATAATAATCGTCCCAATGTACCTCTAATCTTAACTAGCATAGAAATTAAATCAAGTAGTTAGTTCAACCCATAGCCCTAATCCAATGGGGTTCATCCCGTTGCACTAGAAGAAAACTACTCATCATCCATTGTAATAGAATGGGTTTTTAGCAATGGGTAGGCATCTAAAGCCATAGATTAAGATTAGAATAGCAATAGATGATAAAACAAGGCAATACTAACAAGGGGAGAAAATTTCTTTTAAGAAAAGATAAAGTATTACACTAATAAGCAAATAGAACAATGCAAATAACAAAATAAAGGAGTTTAGAATCCTTACAAACTTGCCCCAAACGCTAGAAAATAATAGAAAATGGATTAAAAAAGGATTCCTCTTGCAGGAGGAAGACGGGGGGCTTATATACGCACGCCCAAAAGACCAAAATAGCCCCCAGATTTCGCCTAGCCGCCACAGAAAACTGGTCTAATGCGACCGCGTCAGAAACGATGCGGTCGCATCGTTCCCTTGTGTGGGAATTATGGCTTCAAGGACGCGATCACATCCTTTGAGACGCGGTCGCGTCGAAAATGGCTACGCAGCCGCGTCGATGTGCTCTTGTCTTCGAAAAGTCGTGGCAGCGTTGTCTTTGTCCATGCTGGCCATGTAAGCTTCTGATCTTCAATCTTTATATCTTCTGACGCGGCCATTTGGTGGTATTTGACTCGGCCGCATGGATGTTGTCTCCAATGCAGGTTGACACGGCCATTTGATATATAGTGACGCGGCCGCATAGGTGGCTGTCTTTCATAAAATCCGCTTTTATGCACCAATCGACTTTTTGCACTAAGATCTCGTTATATGGTCCCTAATCGGCACATATTTCCTGCAAAGCATGTGAGGGACCACAAAAGCAAAAGAAGAGACAAAAACGGGGAAAACAGAGAGAAATGGAGAATGAAATGATGTAAAACATGCATGAAAAAGAGTAAAAAACTATATATAATAAACACTCAGCAGCATGCACTCCCCAAGCTAAACCTTTTAGCTCGAGGCCCCGGTGATTCCTGAGTCATGGGGATTCGGCTACTCGGCGTTGCTGGGAGAATGGTGCACATATCAATTTTTTTTTCTTTATACACTCTTTTGAACTATTCACAAATGTATACAACTCTCTTTTTTTCGAAAGTACAAGAAAAATCAATCCGCGGGTACTAAGTGATGCGTCGTTATCCAAGTCTCAAGGGATTATAAACCATTATTCTCAACTATCTGTTCTACGGTCCATGCATAAAGTGGATTCCTAGAATACCTAGGTCAGTTTCAAGTACATCTATCCTAGAGACTTATGTGAATGGCTTTAACTATCATATTAAAGGGGATTTGAAGTTGGAGACACATCCTAGTTAAACATCCTAATTGACATCATGGAAATCGAGCATAAAAGCTAGAAAATGAAATTCAAATCGAGATTCCATGCATATAAAAGCTTGAATTCGAAAATTTCCCAGAGCAAATGCAAGTATATACATATGGATGCGTGATGATGCAAGATGCATGATGCGAATGCAGATATTTATGGTGTTTTTGATTTTTTTTTCATTTTTTTCTTCTTTTGCATGCATATGATTATATAAACATGGTGCATGGGGAATGTGAATGGAAAAGGGAAAAATCTATATAAACATGATGCAAATGAAACGAAAAGGTGGAAATAAAAATACAAATAAAAAGGAAAATCAAGCATGAAGCGCTCCTCCCTCACGCTAGACTGAGCATTGTCCTCAACGCGACAAAATCATGATAGATAGTGATAAGGATAAGAATGTGAGGGGGAAGGAGATCCAGGTGCATCTCCCCCCAAGCTGAACAGTATCGTGCCCTAGAAATGAGAATGAGTAAAAATGAGGGCATACATGTGATCAGGGTGAGTGTAGGAGTCATCCAATCAGATAGTGCCACCGTCAGGTGGTGGCTAGGTGGGTGATGTGGGTGGAAGTGGTGGAGCAGATGATGGTGTGGTTGTGACATCTGCGGGATGTGGATATGGAATGGATGGAGCTACCTCAGATGGATGGGGAGATGATATACGTGTGGATGGTGGTGATTCGTCTGGATAAGAAGGAATAACTGTGATGTCCGTGGGTGGTGGTGAAGTGTGTGGGATAATACCAAATGGAGAATGTGATGGAATACATGGGGAAGGTGGAGGAGATGGTGGTGCTCCAAATGAGGGTGATGGTGATGGTGGAGATCTGGGAATGTGATGTATGGAAGTGTGAGGTGTGGAAATGGAAGGATGTGCAGACTCTGATGGTCGATGTGGTGGTGGAAAAACTAGAGTGGGTACAGCAGTGGGGTAGTTCCCCTGAGTATGATGCCAACGGTAGAAGGCATCAAAATGCGACTTCGACTGGAGGGTGGCTATAATGGAGGCGTGTCCATCTACTGAGGATCTGATCTCAGTCAAGGTGCCCTTAAAATCATGAAGGGAGATAGTCATGTGGCTCTTGATATCTCGAAGTTCCTCCTCCACTCGAGTGATATGCTCGAGAGTAGAGAGGGGTGGAGGAGTGCTGCTAGTACCCTCACTATATGGGCGAGATCTCCTATGAAACTGACGAAGTGTGGGCCTGACGGTGCTGGAAGCAGGGATGATAGGGTCCTATACAGGGTGAGGCTAAGGCCGGGGCTATGCATGGTGAGGCTGGGCCTGAACACCCTGGTCAAAATCTAGGTCAGGTGGAAAAATCCACTGCACCGCATCCTCGGGTCCAAAACGAGCGGGATTTGGGAGAATGGTGTAGGGAGTGTGGTTAATCCCATGAATCTAAAGATACCTCTCGTCCTGAATAGCTTTAACCATATGCATATTGGTGAGGACTGAGAGGTCTAGGGAAGTGGGGCCAGGAACAAGAATCATAGAGTCGGGGATCTTGTATGAAATATGAGGGAGTATGGCAATGATAGTGATGAACCCTCCACAACAGATTCTAGAGTGTGGGCTGCTAAGGGTATGGAAGAATCGCTGGGTTAACCAAGATCTGGAATGAATGAGGTGCATGGGTGATGTGGTGCCTTCATCATCGTGGGCAAATCTAGGATGGGTTATGCACCAGAGAATGAAGCGCTTATCCTGAGAGACCTGGTCAGTCTCATACCTACAGAACATGGAATTTGCAATGAAGTGATGGATGAGGCGAAGGCATGGGTGTATAATTCAAGAGGACTTCGTCCTCATGATAGGAAATGGAGAAAGGCCATTGATCTTCTTCCATAACTCGTTCTGGTCATACTCATCAGGATATGTGTTATTGTATTTGATGAAATTGGGATCAAAGGCTTCAGGCCAAGCAAATAGGGGGTTCAGAGAGTGTGTGGACATGTCGTAGTACTTGTTCAGTAATCAGAATGAGAACCCCGACGGTTGTTGTTTAAGCCAGGAAAGAAACTCAAGGTTGAGTCTCTCGTATGTGTGTGCCTCACAAGCTAAGAATCCCTCCCAACCTATGTTGTACAAGAGCTTGGTGACACCCTTTATGAGTCCAAGTTAATCGAGGGCGGGTACCTTCGGTAATTTCATGGGGATAATGGCTCGTGGGTATAGGGAGAGATATGTGTCGCGCTGACGCTTATCAGTGAAGGTGATCCCTAGGGTGTCTACCTATGGGGCAGCTACGGGTGCATCACCCCTAGCAGCTATAGCAGTGGCCTCAGCGAGAGTGAGATTTTGCTGACACTTGGCTCTACCACAAGTTGGTCCGAAAGTAGTGTGCTTACCTCATGTGCGTGGATGCATGGTGAATGTGTAAGCAAGTGTGAAAAGAGTGTACAAAGTGTGAGACTCATGCAAATTAGTGATGGCAGCGAGAAATTGAAAATTGAAAGAGATGGAAAGGGTTTACCCAAGCGAAGATGATCCTCGCTGAAGTTGTGATGCACCAAGCCTCCGTGATGATCCTCAAGCTCTTCTCGAACCCAGAAATCGACTTCAAGCTTCGAAGAGTGGCCACACCGTTTGACTTCCACAAAACCTTCATAAATGATCATTTTAGGGTTTTGTTTGGTGGACGTTTTGGCTGCAAATGGTGGTGGAGTGTCAAATTGATGGTGGAGCAGAGTTTGTAGGATGATTTTGGAGAGGGGGAGGAAGGTCGGAGGAGTTTGGATGATCGGGGAAGAAGATGATGAAGGGGAGAAGTCGAAACGACGAGAGGAATTAAGCGTGAAGTGATCGAGTGAAAAGTTGGGGTATATATATAGCAGTGACACGGTCATGTAAAATGGTCGAGTCGCTCGATGAAGCAGCCACGTTGTTTGGATTGGCTG
Source organism: Scilla litardierei (assembly GCA_030789695.1). Classification (NCBI taxonomy): domain Eukaryota; kingdom Viridiplantae; phylum Streptophyta; class Magnoliopsida; order Asparagales; family Asparagaceae; genus Scilla; species Scilla litardierei. The sequence continues at coordinate 10,859 of JAULAV010005095.1, read as the reverse complement.
AAGTGATGGGTTTTGTAAACGACGTGATCGATTCAACGCGGTCACGTTAATCGGCATATCAACTGTATCGAGTCAAAAATTGTGTGCCCTAAAATCGCATTGACGCAACTGTGTGAAGTAAATGACACAGTCATTTCGTTTGTCAAAAGTTTGAGAATTTGGGCTCAAAAAACAGTAAGGTCGTATACATTAAATGATCGCGTCGTTTTGGCAAAATGACCACGTCGTTTGAGGATTTTTGATAAGAAATTGACCTTGGAATTTTTGGAAAGGACGTAGTCGTTTCAATTGGGTTTAAACAGCCGCATAATTGTTGAATTTGAAGGGACTTTTTAGGCCAGAAATGGGGTTCGACGGAGCCGTTTGGAAAAATGTAAATGGCTGTGTCGTTTGGAGTTTGGAGAGTTAATTCTTGGAAAAATTCCAGTAAGGTTGTATACCTCAAACGTCCGTGTCGTTCGAATTAAACAACTCGTTTGAGGTTCTCCTAGCTTCAACTCCCTTTGTTTTCTTATGACGATGCAGTCACGCGTGTCTGCTTGAAACGGCCGCGTTGAATCAAATTCTTGCTTATCTCCAGCTCTTCCTTGGCTTTCTTCCATGCGGCCTTGTGGAGTATCCCACATGGCCATTTAAAATGAACCTCCAGCTCTCCTCTTGCATTCAAATACTTAGGATTATTTGGGCTTTTGGGGGTTTATTCAAAACAAAATTTAATTACTTCTAAACTAAGATAAAGATCGAAAATGAAGAATTAAAAATGATAAGAAAAACTTGGGTTGCCTCCCAAGAAGAACTCGTTTATAGTCGTGAGCTCGACTCCCTTTATAGAAGTGATCATGGTGGCCTTAGGTCGTAAAGCTTCAGAATTTTCTCGTTTCTATGCTTCTTCACGTCGTTTTTCAGCATTGTCCTGCAAATTTCTCGTATCCTCAGCTCCTTAGCATCTGGTGGGTGTGATTGTGGTGGTTCCTTGAACTTCTCTCTCAGAGCTTTCTTGGACATCTTCTTAAGCATCATCTCCTTAAGCTCCTCTTCTTGACTCAGATTTTCGTCTGGTGGTTCCTCCGTAGCGTCTATGAATATGTCCTCCAATGTGGTCTCATTGATGACCTCTTCTAAGAGGTCAACCTGTTGAATGTGGGCGTCCTCCATATACTCTTTCATAGATCTCCGGAGGTCGAAATCCTCTCTCACACTCTCTCTCTTCCAACATTGAAGGAGATCTTCCCTCCTTTCACGTCGATCAACACTCCCACTGTGGCTAAGAAAGGGCGACCTAAAATTATTAGGATGCGGGAGTCCTCGGGCATATACATGATTAAAAAATCGTATGGGACCACGATTTTTTTCTACGCGTACTGGCACATCTTCTATTATGTCCACATGATACTTGATCGATCCGTCAGCCAACTGGAGAGGCATATTCGTCGGTTGCAACCCTCCCATCTTGAGCTTCTCGCTAATATATATCAACATTAGGCTGACACTTGCTCCTAAGTCACAAAGTGCTCTCTTTATCTTGATGTTTCCAACAGCGCACAGGATAGAAAAACACCCCAGATCCTCAAGCTTCTCAACTACTTTCCTCTGCAGTATCGCACTGCATTTCGCTGAGAGTACCATCTTCTATCGCCTACCCCTCTTTGTGATGATTTCCTTCAGGAACTTGGCGTAGGTCAGGACCTCAGATATAGCGTTGAGGAATGGTATCGTGATGTTGAGTTGCTTCAGAAGGTCAAAGAACTTCCCATATTTCTCGTCTAATTTAGCCTTGTCTAGTCTCGATGGGAAGGGGACCTTGGGGACGTATGTTCTAGGAGGCTCCTCTATATGTTCTCCTTCTTTTCTCCCTGAGATTTTCTCCATAGGTGGCTCAGTTGGTGTAGGTATTACCTCATTCTCAATTTTAAACTCCAAATTTACTTGGGGTTCTTTTTTCAGATGCATCTTCTTCTTCGACAGTGGGCATGGCGGGGCCCTCAGGTTGTCTCCTGCTCCTAAGTGTGATGGCGTTTGCTTGTCCTCGATGGTTTGGTTCAGACTGCCCCAGTAACTGCCCATGTGGTCTCTCTATTTATGACAGCTGATGTTCCATCTGTGCCATTTGGTTTTCCATCGTCTTCTGACCTGTGGCAAGCTGTTGTGTGGTGGTCATCAGCTGCTGTGTAGTGGTCATCAGCTGCTAGATAGACGAATGAAAATATTCGTTCCTTTGCCCCTGCATAAGAATGTGGTGTTCAATTAGTATCTCTAAGTTAGATTTGGAACTAGAGGGTGCATTAGTAGGAAGTCTTTGGTTAAAATTCTGAAATAGCCCTTGAGGAGGAGGTGCTTAGAATTGCTGAGGGTCTTGTGGGTACACCGGTTGAGATTGTAATCTGGGACTCCTATACGCAAAATTGGGATTGTTTAAATGTGTTGGAGTACAGGTTATTAGGTGGCCTTAAGTTATTCCCGTATAATGCGTTTGCCTGCTCTATTGTCATGCCCGATGGTGTCACCATCGATGTTAGGCATTCATTCCACGGGTGTCCCTGTAACACCGCAAACCTCACAAAGAGCCGCAGTAAGCAAATTAGAAGTACCAATTCCAATTATAGATAGTTTTTTAGTTAATGCATTGAATTTTGCTAAAAGCATGGAAACTTCATCGATTTCATAATTACCTCCTTTCTTAGAGGTGGCTCTCTTGTTACCCCATCGATGGTTCTTAGTGGCCATGTCCTCCAACAATTTCTTTGCTTCTTCGAGGGGGTTTCTCATGATTGCCCCATTAGCGATGGCATCAATCATCATCTTTACTTTGCAGTCTAGCCCATTGTAGAATAACTAGATAAAGAGCCAATTTGGGACTCCGTGATGTATGCAGCTTTGTTGGAGATCCTTGAATCGCTCACGCGCCTCGTATAGCGATTCTTGGTCTAATTAGGAGAAAGACGTGATCTCGTTGCACATCTTGACAGTTTTCCCTGGAGGGAAAAATTTCGTTAGAGAAGCGCGTGACAAAGTATCACAAGTCAAGAATGTATTAGGATCATGGCTTCAAAGCCAATCCTTAGCCTTGTCCCTTGGAGAAAATGGAAAAATCCTGAGTTTAATGGCGTCATTGGTGACGCCATTCATATTGGGTGTATCCATCTTCTTAAGGAACGTGTTCAAGTGCTCATTTGGATTCTCCTTGGGCGATCCACCAAATTGGTCTTGTTAGATGAAGCTTATCAAGGGTGGCTTCAACTCAAATTGTTTGGCTCTTGCAGTCTCGGTATGCTTGATGCAGGTCCATGGAAGGGCATCGAGAAATCCATGAGAGACTTAGCCAGAGGTGGATCATTGTCAGGTGGATTATGTATCTCCGCCATTGATTCTAGTGCAAGATTCTTCTTCCTTTGGCATCAATCTCGGGGTCTAGTGGAATTAATTCATCAATGCCCTGGGATCTCATGCGCATACACAAAGGGCTATACCAAAGAAAACGTCAGTAGCACTGACGATCAAAAGCAAAAGAAAATAAATCAAATCAAAACAAAAAGAAATGCGCAGTCTATCAACAGAGATTAAAATCAATATCAAACCGTTCCTCACCGACAATGGCACCAAAAACTTGTTTGTGATCATGAAGCTTTAATATTTATAGAACGCAAGCGCACAGCGTCGTTGTAGCGCTATACGGGTCGTCCACAGGGAGGTGTTCGTTGAGTATTAATTTCTATCTAAGTTTGAAATCTACGCAATCGATAGGGGCTGAGACGAATAATGAGAGAAAATATCAATGGATAAAAGCTCTAGGGTATAGGGTATCCCCACCAATGGATTGAGGTTAGATTGAATTGGTATCGATTAATTGTTGGTTTCATGAGATTCGGGAGAGGTCCTCTAACCTAAGGGCATTGTCCTATCTCCCACTCTCATGATGCATAATAGAATAGTCCCTTATGTTATCCCTACCCCCCACTCTTACGATGCTATGATAGGATTACCTAACCTATATCGATGTCGACTCTCGTCGATGGATCGTTATACGTTAGGTGCATTACGGCTGACGAATTTCTTCGATCTTCCTCCATGCCACTCTCATGGATTAGGATTAGGATCTATGTTAGGAGGGCTCTAATCGATGCCCGACTCTCGTTGGCCACACCAATAGTATGTGTCAATGTAGGGATTGAAATCCCTAGATTAGTCCCGACTTTCGCCGGCGGCTAATCTAATTAACCACACGGGGAGACCAATACACATTGACAATTAACATCTTAACATACCCCAAATCACCAATTAACCAGCAATTTATTAATAATTCATTCAAACCATATCCCCCACTCAATGGTGTTCAACCTATCACCATAGCTGGAAAACTACTCACTACCCATTATCATAAAATCAATCAAAAGCATGAATTCAATAGCCATTGCAATAGAAATGATAGAGAAATTCACTAGCAAGCAATCTACAATAACAATAAACAAAAGAGTCTATTTCTATTACTAAAGTTTGAATCCAAAACAAGAATTACAAAAGGAATAATAAAAAGTACTGATATATTTAAGAAAGAGAACACTTGAAATCCTCTGCAAAAACACTGAAAAAGAGGGAATAAAAGATTGATGGGTGCCAGGAAGAAGACATGCTTTTATACAATGCCTAAAAGACCAAAACGCCACTAATAACTAACTCTGACGGCGCTCAGATAAGCCATTGGACCAATTTGGATGCGCGTCGAATTCGACGTGGTCGCATCGTAAACGATGCGTAAAGTGGCTCGGATAGTAGCTGCGACACGACCACGTGGTTGAAGCATGCGGATGCTTCGATCGTAGCTTGGATCTTCGTTTGGTCTTCGAAACGGTTGTGTCAAGCGACCGTTTGGCTTCATCAGCTACCAGGATTACGCGGCCACGTCGGATCACCAAACGACCGCGTCGATTACAATGTCATCTATTCTTTCCTCATTTGGCGGCAGTTTGGTGTTTCTTCATATGGCCGTGTTGAATTAAGTCTTGTCTGGGTGTCCTCATGACGCGGTCGCGTGGAATGATCCACGCGGTCGTGTTTGTCCTTAAGCCTTCCTCTCCACTTTTGCACTTTGAGTTCCCGTTCTTGCTTTCTTCGATCTTTTCAGCCTTTTTCATGCTCTAAGGTCCTGATTTGATACATAATTCCTGAAAAGCACAAAATGGACCATAAAAGTAAAATGGAAACAAAAATGGGGAAAACAGGATTGAACGATGAATAAATTAGCGTAAACCGTGCATGAATAAGGGGGAAAATTATATATAATTACCACTCATCATAGATCGAGCCCCAAACATGAAGATAGGATCCACACGGTTATGTGGCTTCCCCCACATGACCGCATGGGACAACACAGCTGGGTCATCTGACGGAGCTTCGATGCGACCGTGTTGACTTGCCAAACGGTGGCGTCAGAGGAAGCCAAAGTGAAGCCAAAACATGTTAAAGAAAATCAGATCGATGCGGTCGTGTGGATCCATCCATGTGGTCGCGTCGAGGGTGCCAACTCTCTGGAAATCTCGAGCTAATATCCACGGGGTCGCATGGATCCCGATGCGACCATGTAGAAGGGCTCGGCCCAAGCCAAAGAGAAGAGGAGCCATGCGGTCACATATGAACTCCATGCGACCGTGTGGAGAAGATGTCATAGAAAGTGCACAACCTTGCAAAAGACTGAAGATCTGCTCAAGACTCTGTGGTTATCTTCACTTCCTTCTATTTTTCTATCGAAGAGCGTATTGTTACGATTCCAATGCATATTTATTTGCATTTTCAGGGATCGGAGTGATTTTATATATTTTCTAGCAGATGAGGATGCAGTGCAGAATTGGCGACGCAACCAAATGACAAGCCCGTGGAAATCGACGCGACTGTGTCTATACAGAGGCTGGAAATGCACAGAAAGCTGTTTTGGAGCTTTGGATGACGCGGTCGCATGGGATTTGATGCGGCCGTGTGAAATTGGAGTTTCTGAAGGGGATTAAGCTGTTTTTGTGAGTAGAATCGACGCGATAGCGTGGAAGATCCATGCGGCCCATCAGGTCCTGTTTTCCTCGACCAATTAGTGTTTTTAGGGTTATGAAAACGGTTTTTGTATGTTTTTTTGAGAGGGGGACTGTAAGGTCTGTCTTACCTCTAGCAATACTAACAACAAACTCTAGAGTGGGGGTGAATAGAGTAATGGAAATAAATTGTGCAATTAAAATTTTATTTGCAAATGTGGAATAATAATTGCAAGAAGAATTAATCAACACAATCATTCCAAACGCAAACACAAGATATTACACTGGTTCCCCAAACTTGGGTACGTCTAGTCACACCAAACATTCACTATAATTCTCACAAAGAGAGTGAATACAATCTCACACAGAGATACCTCACATAGAGGATTTTGGATTCTCACACAGAGAAATCCATGCTCTCACACAGAGAGACTTTAGCTCTCACACAGAGATACTTTAGCCCTTACACAGAGAGTAGACAACCAACCCTACATAAGGGTTAACCAGCTCTCACAAAGAAAGCTAGGATTTCAACAACACAAAGTGGAACAAATACTCTTACCTATGCCTTAAGATGAACTTAATCTTACATATGCCTTGAGATGAACTTACTCAATATGAAGATGAAGGCATAGAAGAGGATCTCTAAGTGATGAGATGAGATTGATTGCACTTGTCTAATTTCCCTTGAGCTAAGCTTCAATGCATGAAGAGAGAAATGCTCATGAAGAGGGAAATGAGAGATTATGAGTGGCTTATTGATTCACTAAGATATTCAATGTTAACCAGGAGTTCTAATAAAACCAAGCCCTCTCTTATATATAGGAAGCCCAAAGAAACCTATAAAACCCAAGGAAAAAGCCAAGAGAGAAAATCTTCAACGGCTATAATATGGCATTTTATGGCAAAGACAGTCGACTGTTTGTTAGGTATAGGTGTTTCATACCAATATTATTTTGATGATGATCATAATATTATGTTGTTGCTAATGCCTCTTATGTTTTAGTCTCATAGTTACATTTCAAGAATATCATTTTTGGAGACTAAATGCTTGGTGCAATGATAGACATCAAGAGGAGCAATGCCAAAGCTTGGACTTAAGGGGTGCCCAATCTTGGAGATGATGGGAAGCTTCAAGGTTGAAGATTAGACTCTAAGGGAAGCAATGTAATCCATGTAATATCTTTTATTACTTGTATTTCTCTTTTTGAGTCTAGGATTATTGTAATACCTTTATCGATGGTCTACTAATACTTGCACATGCATTTTACCATCTTAGTGAGCCTTAGAATTATCATAAAATCCAACCCAATAGGTTCATCGTGCCAAAAGACTCAATTGGAGTCTCTGGCTCTCATACAGGCGACTGCTGAAGGAAGGACAGGCGACTGGGTGATTCCAGGCGCCTGGCCGGCCTTCTATAGTCGACTATAGTGCACTGCTCAAGTCAAATTTTTATTGTCTCATTCTTGAGCTTTTGGGAACATATAATTGACGTTCATTACTTAGGCGTCTATCTTCAATCACGTGCATGTGAATTGTCCTTCAGGCGTCTGTATGCCAAATTGCGTAACTTGCATTTTCTAGGCATCAACCCACGTTGTGAGTCAATTGACTGATTCAAAGTTTACATTCGCATGTATAATTTCAGGCACATAGACTTTGTTCATCAGTCGTCTGGATGCACAAGTGCGTAAGTTGCATTCTCTCTGTTTGTCTGACCCATGTGTCAGTCGCCAGCTGAAGGATATTCAGGCACATGCACCTTGTACAAGCGCATGTGTAGTCTTCTACATTCACCTTCCTGGCTCAGATTATAGCCATTGACCAGTCGACTGTCAGTTATTCAGCAGTCAACTGTCCTAAGCGTAAACTGCCAAAATATAGCAGTTGCAGATTTATTCATTTGGGCTTTTTGCTTACGATTGAGGGTTTATTTGGGGTTCCTATATATAGGAGAGAGCTAAGTTCATTAGAACTTCTTAGAACTATTGAATATCATTTGAGAATTATTAAGCCACTCTCAAACTTTCTCATTTCCCTCTCATGAGCATTTCTCTCTTCATGCATTGGAGCTTAGCTCAAGGAAAATCATCCAAGTGCAATCAAGCTAAATATCAAGCACTTGGTCATCCTCTTCCATGCCTTCATCTTCATATGAGTAAGTTCATCTCAAGGCATAGGTAAGAGTTTTTTTTTACTTTGTTTTCATTGAAACCCTAGCTTTCTGTGTGAGAGCTAGTTACTCTCTGTGTGAGAGTATAACCTTCTGTGTGAGGGTTGGTTGAGATCTCTCTTTGTGAGAGTTAGAGTCTCTCTGTGTGAGAGCAATTGTCTCTCTGTGTGAGAGCAAGGATTTCTCTATGTGAGAATCCAAAATCCTCTGTGTGAGGTATCTCTGTGTGAGATTGTATTCACTTCTCTTTGTGAGAATCATAGTGGATATTGGTGTGGCTGGATGTAACGGCCGGTATTTTTAGCCATGCTTTAGTTCATGTGTGCCAGTATTTTCGACTCTGTACTTCCGTATTTACCGTATACTCGTTAATTAATCATCACGTTTAATTAAAAACTTTAATTTAATTATCTTGTTAATTATTTTTGTTATTTTTACTAATTACTTTTGTTAATTTAATAATTACATTTTATAACTTAATTAACTAATTAAATATTCTTCATTCAACAAACACGTTTATTTTTTTGAGGAGAAGTCTTTCACGTATTCTTTCCCCTCGTTAGTCAGCAACACCATTTAAACCCATCTTCATCATTAACCTAATCTAATTAATTCTCTTTGACAAATTGGAAATACGGTTCCCTGCTAACTCCTTCTTAAGACAATACTTCATCTGCAAACTCATCTTCTTCATCCCTGCCAATCTCTTGCAAACAACTCCCTGCAAACAAACCCTCCATCAAAAGAATTCTTCCCAAACCAGAAACCCAAATCCAAAACCCAAACAATTTCAGATCTGAACTAAACTCAAATCAGCACAAACCATTTTAGATCCAAACAGAAAGGGGAAAAGAAACAAATCTGAAATTATTTCAGATTCAAACCCATACAAACCCTCTTATTCCCTCATCTTCTTCCTCTTCCCTCCCTTGGCCGAACCCTTCCCCAGCCCTAGCCGTCGGCCGGACCCCCTGTGCGCCACCCGCCGCCGCTCGCCAGAGCTCAGTACAGCCGCCGCCGACTGCCACCCGCCGAAGGCCACCGCTCCGTCACCGTGAGCCCCTCCCCCTCGCGCAGCACAGTGAGTCTTCTCCCCTCCCTTGCTATGAGTGTTTGCGGCCATTCAAAAAAAAGAAAGAAACGAAAAAGAGAGAAACGAAGACAGGACCTGGGAAATAGAGAGAATGGAGAGAGACTAGAGATAGGATAAGAGAGAGTAATAAGAGAGAGAGTTTATAATGTTAAAATAAGAGAATAAGAGAGAGAAATATTTGTTTACTAATATTATTAGATAAGGTTTGAGTTATAACCATGTAACTTGTTACCCCTTTAGTCAAACTTAGTAGGTGAATATTATTGTCATGTTCACCATATAATTAATCTTATAAGTAGTGTGTAATTAGATTAGTGGGTTAATTAGCTTAATTGATTAATTAGTGTTGTTTTAATTGTTCAATTGATTTCACCATATTAGTAAGATTAAAATCGGGTAATGATAAGTCGTACCATGTTAGTGTAACATGATATAACCGCCACCCTAGCTAGCGAATCCCATAAAATTAGACGAACCCAATTTAGGGCTCAACTTAATTTTGTGCTTATCTTGCAATGAACCTAATTTGTTAAATTAACTAACCAAAACAGAGAACCATCATCACCATAACGTAGTACCCATCAAAACAAACCCAACGACACCAAAATCACAAAAATCGGACTAGTGTACGATTTATAGTGAAGATTTCAAGTTAGGAGATCAGTAGGCCATTTTCACGTAAAGTTGTATAACTAAAAATCTACACGTGAAATGACGCGTGAAACTAATTCCACCGTGTTCTTGACTAAAAATGTAATCCAACGACATATAATTCGATATATCTTAATTTAGAACAATAACAAGAATAATTAACTTTCTGATCAAATTCGTTAAATCTCATTTTCATCACTTTTACTAATTATAATAAATGATATTAATTAATGACGCAGATACGTCGCAAACTTACCTGTCGTTACTCGGACAACCTAAACTGTCCCAATCAGGCAAGCGTGCAGTTATTTTATGTTCTTTTGTGATATCTGATGTTGTACACTTAATTGCTGACACATACACACTTTTTAGGAATGCTAGACTTAAACTTGTGTACATGTGTATGGACCCCTAAACAATCAAAATAAACACACTTTGTGAATGGTAATGTTTCTGGACATATATGATTAATTTTAGAACTGTTGAAACTCATAGAATGTTACATGCCGTTGGCTACCAGTTGTTACATGACGTTGGCTACCAGTTGTTACATGCCGTTGGCTAACAGTTGCCGTTGGCTACCAGATGTTACCTGTCGTTGGCTATTAGTTGACTAATCTCGTCGGTCACTTGTGACTATGTCACATGCGACTAGTCTGGACTCGTGTTTCAGTATATGACGGATTGGCATACTGGCTCGTGATCCAGGAAGAACACGTGGGTGGGGTTGGTTCCCGGGCACTAGCCGGTAGTAAACGGGTCGCCTTTGGGGGCACTTGAAGGTGTATTTATTTACTATTCGTCTGACGGCGGGAGTCTTAGTCACGGACTTGCACACACATTTAAATAAATGAAAAATAAAGTTAATTATAGACTGATGTTACATTACTCAACTGACATGTTAATCTTTATAACAGAACTGCCA
>JAULAV010005093.1:0-26117 GCA_030789695.1 Scilla litardierei | reverse complement strand
TGCTACAAGTGGGTTTAAAGGAAACCTCAAGTTAGGGTTCTAACTTGAGTATCCGGTGGTATCCGGGTGGAAGGGACGTATGATTACCGGGAACAAGTCGGGAGTTGACTTGGGTAATCCGAACCCTTGAAACATCCTTGTGTTAGCATTGTTTCAATTTGGGTTTATTTACATTTAGCATTAATTGTTGGTTATGAATTTAATTTGGTATTACTATTGTTTTAAATTGTATAAACACTATTCAACCACCCATTCTTGTGTTTTCCTCATAGCCATGGATCTTACAATTGCCATTACTCTATTCACCCCCCTCTAGAGTTTGTTGTTAGTATTGCAAGGGTAAGACGGTCCTTACAGGGACGACCATTGGAGGCGTTTTTCATCTAGTTTCATCTTCTTTTCTTAGTTTTCGGAGTAAGAGTAGGTTAGATTATGTTTTTACTTGGTTTTCCTCCATTTGAGCGCATGTAATCTTGGATATCTTGTATTGCAACGATTGAAAGCTAAGTATTTCTTTTTATTTCATGTTTTATAATTGTTCTATGTTCTCCTTGTTATTTCATTGTGTTATCCTTATGATTCCATACATGTTTTGTGAGTAGGATTTCATCTATGGTGTGGTTAATCTCTATTTGTGGGATGAACATAGATTGATGCGTTGTTTGGCTAGTGAAACATTGAAATAGGGTTATGCTTAGGAGATTTATTATCCACATATATTGATCTCTTTAGATTGATCGATAACGGGAGTTAGGGTTATTCTAGGGTTTCCAATCCTTATGTGTGATCTATACTAATTATGTCACTAACTAAAGTTGGGGCGTAATGAGAGCACTCCTAGCATTGACCAAATTACCGACCATGATAGTGGCTGAACAGTGGTTGCGAAATATTGTCAACTTAATGCACTCGTCGTGTGGCGATGCACTACGGAAGTAGGCTTCTTCACACGATCGGTAGTCATGTCATAGCATCATGGAAGTGTGGAGGCATGAGACAACATGAGGAGCGATCCTATCATAGCATCACATAAGTGGGGATAGGTGACTTCCTCTAGGTTAGATAACCTCGCCCTAGGATGATTTGATAGCCACACAACGAGTCCATTCCCGTGCTCAAACCACATTAAAGTGAAACCTAGCCCTAGAGCCCTTTCATTCTGTTTCATTCTTCCTATTCTACACATATAATCTATGTAGCTAATAGCTACCCAGGATTGAACTAGTACTCAGTCACACAACCTCCCTACGGACGACCCGTTAGCGCTTCGACGATGCCGTGCTCTTGCGGTTATAAATTTCGAGGAAAACAATAAGCCAGTCCCACTCCCATGTTGTTTTATTTGCAGCTTACTGATGGAATAGAGGATGATCCTTTGGTTGATGTCCTCCATTACAGAGGGCTGGTTGGTCGTCTTCTTTACCTCACAACCACCAGGCCTGATCTGACTTTTGTTGTCCAGCAGCTGTCCCAATTTGTGGACAAGCCTCGGCAGCAACATCGGTAGGTAGCTCATAGAGCTCTTCGATATGTGAAACAATCACCAAGTCAATGTTTACTCTTTCCCTCTTCATGTGTGCCTCTCCAAATTCATGCTTTTGCTGATTCAGACTAGGCAACTTGTCCAGAAACAAGGAAGACTATCACCGGCTTTTGTGTCTTCTGTGGCGATTCATTAATTTCTTGGAAGACGAAGAAGCAATCTACAGTCTCTAAAAGCTCTTTAGAAGCTGAATATTGTGCATTTGCTATATTCACATGAGAGCTTCAATGGTTGGCATATCTTCTTCGCGATCTGAAGCACACTTTACAAGCTCCAATAGTACTCTTGTTCTGCGACAACCAGTCTGATGTTCACATAGTCGAGAACCCCGTGTTTCATGAGCGCATGAAACACATTGAAATCGATTGCCACGTCACCCGCCAAAGGCTCATTGAAGCCCTCTTCAAGCTCATGCCAGTTCCGTAGCTCACATGCTCAGTTGGCCGATTTCTTTATCAAGGCCATTCCTCCTGACGTCTTCACCACATTTTTATCCGAGCTTGGCTTAGGTAACTCATTAGCACCAGCTTGTGGGTGTATTAGAGTCAAAAAAAGATGCAAACATGGATAATCATACTGGTAAAGTAGATAATGAGAGGAATGCCACATAAGATATATATTTCCAGCTGTGTAACTTTTCAGTTATTCTGTTTTTGTTGTTTTAACTTAATTTATTAATTAGTTTAGTTGTTTTAACCTAATTTGTTAATTAGTTGAGTAGTTAGTGACTGAACTCTCTTATAAATAGTTGTAGTCATTCTTTGTCCGTGTACAATTTACTCATCACCCACCACAAAATGTACCTGCCCAACAAACAGAATGAAGATGGAAGCAAAGAAATACAAAATGGGCAGCATTAAAACTTATATCAGTAATGGAATTAAAGTTGAGAGTGAACTGGCACGTAAACAGCGATCAATCATTTTTGTTCATGTATCTAAATTTGAGAATTGCTATCTGCACCCCTATGAGTAGGGATGCATATAACTTTTTGTGCCAAAATTAACCTTAAATAAAAAATAATAATTGATTGGAAATGAGAATGGATAGTTTTACACTTTGGGAAAACAAATAATACATACACCCCTACGCAGGGATGCTGATAGCATTTCTCCTGAATTTTGTTCCTTTCTTATATCCGTCTGCGTCTGCGTCTGCGACTGCGACTTCTTTTGGAAAACCACGGGTCCTCGTACCGAAATTCGGGCTTCTGAATCGCAAGGAATTACCTTGGGAGTCGGCATGGCATATCATTTGAACCACATGCGTCCCATCATGTGGGACCCACAAACCCAAAACGATCGGGACCCACAAACCCAAAAACGATAGGCTTGTCTTCTCTCCATCTGGCTCTCTTAATTCGCAGCGGAAGCTGCGGTCGTCTCGTCTTCTCATATAAAATAAATAATGCATCGCTTCATCGCTAAGAAATTTGCTTCCTTCAAATGAGAAGTGGATTGCTTTTAATAATATACCGATATAGACAGAAATTTATGTACTTCGTTCCGAAGGATTGCTTTTAATAAGACAGAAATTTATTCTGCCTGACTTTTATATTATTATTATTTTATAATTTGAGTTGCGTTGCGATTATCTACCAATTTTTGCGTAAATTACTGCATTCTGTGATTCTGTTTTGGGGCACGCGATTCACCCTAAAACCGACAATTGACGGACTTAATGTGCCGTGAAATTCTCATCGAACAAAAGATGCACCGTAAATTTAGGGGGTTTTGCTACTCAACGGTAGAATTTTAGAAGAAGACAATATTTTATTGAAACTATATATGTTTAGCACCTACAACTGTTAGTCCATGTTATTTAAGCTCGACTATTTTGATTTTTCGTTCCTTTGTTTATTATTACTTAACAAGGGCGGCGGTCTTAGTTTGAACTTGTCATCTTTTATAATCTGGAAGTAATTAAGGAAACTTCGGGGGGCAATATTTATACTACAACCATTTGAGTCTGCTCATTACATACGTCATAAGATGCTATTTTTTAATTTAAAAAATTTTGATTTTGTTACACATTATGTTTCTGCATGTCTAGAGGATGTGATTCACCCGCGAAAATCAGTAGTTACGGCCCGGCTTGGATCTGAAGATCATACGTCGGCGCTCGTTTGCTACGGCCCAGCTTGACGTAATACTGTACGACCACCTTTCAAGCCGATGAACAAGGATTCTGCTCTCACCCAACCTTCAAGGATCTCCCACTTAACCAAAATCTTTTCTGTTTTGGGATGTTTTCGATCTCACTACAGGTTGGAGGTATGGTAGTCTGAAGGTCGTCGTTGACGTGGAAGACGAGGATGATGACCTTCGAGATCAGTCGGTCGAGGGGGCTCTAGTGTGAGGGTGCTCGGGGCCAAGCGATGGGATACCGAAATAGAGCTTTGGCTGGACGATGTCTTCCGTGATTTGCAAAACGACAAGCTCGTCAAGAGGGTCGGATTTGGGTTTCTACCAAATTCCGTCCGATACTTAAGTGAGGCCTTGACAAAAGAGTTCTCGGTGGAATCGATTCCGGCTTGCTGGGAGGCCGTGCACGAGTTCTCGGGTCGAGCTATGGAGGAAGAAATATATGGTGGAAGTAGATGTAAGGAATATGAATACTTGAGTGTCAGATATCCAAGATTCATCCTTTCGTCTTCCCTTCGTCGGGCTCTTTATAGGTGATTGTTATGTCAACGTCTCCTTCTAATACGCCCTTCCGTTTATGGCGTTCAAGGCCCTTCCCGTCGCGTCCGTCCGCCTTGATGGTGGGGTGACTGACAGTCAGTGCTAGCATGGTTTGTGAAGCGGATTCTTCAATCGCGGAGAGCCGACGGTCCATTGGGCCTTCGTCTCGGGCCGAGATGCCGCAATTCGCTCGTGAGGCTCTCGGATTAGAGCCCAGGGTTGTGATGGGCCGAACGTTAGGTTGCGATCAACTTGTTTCTACCCGGCCAGTTCGGGGGGAGGGGAGGGGTTGTATCAATGGTCCCCATCGCCTGAGCCAATCTGTCATGGCAGTCTGGGTCAGGGGACGTAATACGTGTGGATTTGACTGGCGTGGCAGTCATGGAGAGAAATTTAATGTGGGTCGCCTGGGCCTCGGACACTAGGGTGTGGGTGTCAAAAATGGTACAGAATTTGGAGAGTTTGCATTACTGGATGCTGACGCATGTTCCCCGCTTAGAGGGCCTGGATTCGACATTGCCACACATATAAGATAGAGGATCCTGAGAAGAATCCTCCTTGCACCCAGTGAGTCCCACGATTGTCTCGCTTCGTCTTCGGAGAATCCCCCGCCAGGTTCGCTTTTGTTGCTACTCCTTCTCCACCTTTGCAAGGTAATTTCCCTCCTTTGTTAGCACTCTCATTTTGATAAATGGATAGTGTGTTGAGGATTGGGGGTATGCCTGGACTTGAAGATCTCAGTGTATCGCCGAAAGTCCTCCCGCTTTCCGAGCTCAAGAAAGATCCTGTAATGGGAAAAGGTTTGATCGCTGGTTCCTTTATCCCACGAAGGGGCCAATTCATAGATGAAGGGTCCTCTGTTCCCCCGGAGGTCCGTGCTGTGGCATCCCTTGTCTCTTACTCTGTGGTTAAGAAGATCAGGGCCGAGTATCTCTTCTATCCGTATGGGGTTCGGGTCCCCTTTTATGATGAATGGATTTGCTTCCCCGAGAAATGCGAAGTTGGGGTATACACCGAGATGTTCCGGCTCGGGCATCAGTTCCCCATTTGGTTGGGTTCGTATGATTTGCCAGTTACATATGGCAGTGCCATCCTTACCGCTCTTCTTTTACTTTTTCTGGGTGACGCTCGCTCCTTTGGGGACGTGGTTTCATATTTCTGTTAGGAGGAGTAAGGGCCTCCTGTTCGAGCTTCCTCTTAGAGTTGACGACTGGAGGAACGAATTTGTTTTCGTCGCCTTCCCCAAGGATGCCATAATTATGACCTGGTGGGGTTACTCCGGCACCGTGGATATGGAGTTAACCCTTTCCAAGGTCAATTCCAGAGTTACCAATCTTCAGATGGCCTTGCCCATAGAAGAGAGGTCGATCCGAACCCAGCTGGATGATTTTCAGCTGAAGAGCACTCTATGGTCCCCTGGTAAGGTGGTCTTTTGTTTTTTTTCTTCTTCTTAGCTCACCCTGATTTACCAGAGTTATCAATTCCAAAGTTACCAATCTTCTGATGGCCTTGCCCATAGAAGAGAGGTCGATCCGAACCCAGCTGGACGATTTTCAGCTGAAGAGCACTCTATGGTCCCCGGGTAAGGTGGTCTTTTGATTTTTTTTTCTTCTTAGCTGACCCTGATTTTCCCCATTTATGTAGGGATGGCTGGTCAAGAGTTCAACCAGTGTTGAGTATTGGACTCTCCACCTTGATTTTGATGATGATCAAACACAAATCATTGTGACTAACTCTTGTGATTGCAGTTAGCTACAAAGTCACCAATTAGATTCAAGAAGATCAAAAGGAACTACACGTGTTGATTCAAGTAGAAGAACTTGGTAGATCAACAAAGGTGAAGCATTGGCTTGATGAACTCAAAGGCTACCTCAAACATCAAGCCAATGGCATCAATAAATGAATGAAGATTCAATCCAAAGAGAAGAAAGGAATGGTTGCGTCAAAAGCTTCGAAGACTATGACGTTCAAGTCATTCAACTAAAAGACTCAAGTCCATGAAGATTTATGGAGATCGTCGCCAAAGTAATTTGTTCATCTCAAGCGACGTCCCAAGACTTCCTCAGAACGCGTGATCGTTGTGCCTGGAGCTTCGTTGAAGCTCAAGGAGTATTCATGAAGTCAAGGGATTCGGATTCTCCATGTTGAAGCTTCGAAGACGGTTCGTCATGTTTTTATATTGTCTTCTAGCTTCGGTTTAGTAGAATGTTAAGCCTTGAGTAATACTTGCCTAGAAATCTTCATAACCTTCATATCTTATCTCTAGGATTGCCTTAGAAGCCATTAGAAACTTTCCCGTAGCTTATCGCTTCATTACTTGGCTTCAAATGCATCTTAGTTGGTTCAAGTAGAAGAACCAACCGACTAGATGACGATCTAATCGGTTGGAAATTCTTCTTGAACCGACTAGACATCCTAGTTAAATTCAGCCCATTCACTGTTGGTCAATTAGTCGGTCCAAGAAGGTTCACCAACCGACTAGATGACGATCTAGTCGGTTGGAAATCCTACTCAGACCGACTAGTTATCCTAATCAAGTGAAGACAATTTGTTGACCAATTAGTCGGTCCAAGAAAGCTCACCGACCGACTAAATGACGATCTAGTCGGTTGGTGTTTCTTCTCAGACCGATTAGTTTTCCTTATGAAATTCGACCTTTGTTCTGTTGACCAGTTAGTTGGTTCAAGAAGGATGGTTAATGCATTAAAAGTCAATCTAGTCGGTCCAAGAAGATTCACTGACCGACTAGTTGTCAATCTAGTCGGTCCAAGAAGATTCACTGACCGACTAGTTGTCAATCTAGTCGGTTGATGCTCCTTCTTAGACCGACTAGTGCTTACCCATGATTTCACCATCTTCTCTGTCAACCATCTAGTCGGTCCAAGAAGGTTCACTGACAGACTAGTTGTCAATTTAGTCGGTTGATGATCCTTCTTAGACCGATTAAGCAGCTTCAGAAATAGATCCGTTGGGCATTTAATGCCACGATTTTTGTGACCGTTTTGTCGCTTCTCTATATAAGTTTGAGTGCTTCTAACCAGGGATCCAAGGCTGAAATTAGAGACATTTTCACACCTTTGAGAAGAGCCATTAAACTCCAATTCCAAGCTCTCTCATCTCACAAGAATCTCTCCCTTACTCTTTGAGCACCAATTCCTCAAGAGAGATTCTCATTCCTTGTGAGCTTCTCAAGCTAATAGCTTGAATCCAAGTCACCAACTTCTCCCTAGCCATCTATTGCTGCTCATCTTGGTGGAGCTAGGGTTTGGTGATCTCATCTTCCTAAAAATCCATTCTTGCCCCAAATTGGTACGTATTTCTCAAGGCATAGGATTTTGTGGTAAGAAGTTTTATATTTCATTCTTTATACTTCTTAATTTTTGTATACTCACAGTGGTGAGAGTATTGGCTTGATCCCAAGTTGTGGAAGTCAAGATTTCGTTTTGCTCTCGGTTTGTGAGAGTGTGCTTAGTCCCTAGTTGTGGGATTAAGGTTTTTGCATGTGCCCGGGTTATGGGATACACGGACATCGATTGTAGGTCGATTGAACTTGTGGGGTTTCCGCAAGTGGGCTAAAGGAAATCTCTAGCGGGTTGCTAGAGTATCCGGAGGGGATCTGGGTGTTACTGGAGTAGGGCACCGGTAACAAGTCGGGGAGACTTGGGTGGCACCGAACCAGGGTAGATTGCTTGTTTGCATTGCATTATTCCTTGTGTTGTTGTTCACTTATTGTATTCCGCATTTGTTGGTTAAGTAGGGTTTTATTTGGCGTAAATTCCTTATAATTCTATAAAACACTATTCACCCCCCTCTAGTGTTTGTTCCTCATAGCACAGGGTCACTACAACCAGCCCTTCACATATCCCAGGTTATTTGTCGCGGCTTTCAGAGGGCCAGGGGCGGACCATTCGATCGGTCGTCTTTCCGCTCGATGGATGAGGTAAGGCAAGTAAATGAGCCAACGATCGAAACGTTGAGGTTGGCTGGCGCCCCTTGGCATCCGCTCCGGTCACTGAGAGCTTTTCTTCTGCCATGGGAGAGCCGGTTATTGCTCCCAAGGGTTCATGTCTCGTCAGAGGGCATCTGGCTGACCCCATGAGGGACCCAGCCGAAGCAGCTGAGGGCCCGTGAAAGAGGAAGGAACGCTCTCCCACAGGTCCCGATATTCTTGAGAAAAGGAGTAAGGAGGGCGATGCCGACCCTGTGGTTTTGGCCTCATTGGCAAAATCTAGGGGCGTTTCTCAGACACTGAGAGGGGCTTCCCCGATCAGTCAGATTGAGCTAACCCCATCTGAGCTAAACCAAGCTCAAATATTGTCGGTGTTCAGGTTTGTTCCAACTGATCAAGATCATTGTGGGTACGATCCCGTTCGTCCTGTCCATGAGGTGTGATCTATCAAATTGGTCTTCGTGGATTACGGGGTGGCGGTCCGCTTAGCAGAGAATTCTTCCCTCCCAAGGGATCGTTCCTTCTTCGAAAAGGTCGACCCTGAAGACTTGGCTGACTGTATGGTATAGCAAAGCCAGCAAGTTGGTTCCCCCATCTTTTCCTTTTTCCTCCTTCCTCCAGACTCAAGTATCCTTGACTCTTTCATTTCACAGATGGCTTCGCTCGCCACCGAGCAGCGACGACGTTCAGCTGAGGCCGAAGCAGCCCTCGATCGAGAGCATCAGAGGGCAGAGGCGGCTGAAAAATCCTTTGAGGAGGCTCATGTTGAACTGCAGTCTATGCTTCTCAAGGTCAATGAACTTTCATCAAAGGTCAGGAGATTAAGGGGGGGTGTTGTCGACCGTCGATGCCTCTCGATTGGTGGCTGAAGAAAGCATCCAAATCATGTCTTCATTGAAGAAAGAGGCCAAGGAGGCATTGGCTCTTGGGCGGGAGAGGTGTAAGAAAGAAAAAGCCAAGCTCCGATCTCAGATTTCTAGGTTGAAGGTGGTCAACCCCAAGCGAGTCGTCGTTGAAGTCGTAAAGGGTTAGGAGCAGATCGTCACTCTGCAGATCGCGAATTTTTTCCGAGAGGGGTTTCAAAGGTGCGAAGAGCAGATCATGCAAAGGCTTTCCGATCTCGATGAGCTCGTAGAGTCTAGGGGCACGGATGAAGCTGAACAAGCAGGGAGGCACCGGCCGAGGCTTTTTCTCAAGAAGTTGTATAGATAGTTTCCGCGTCTATCTAACTTGTAGAAAATTTATGCTGAATGTAATCTTTCCTCCTTTCTGGAATGGATGTGTTTGTTTCTTCTTCTATTTTCTGTGTTGTATGAAATCTCGTCCCGTTGTATGGGGATCCCCTTCTGGCCCCCTTTCTACCGCTCGGGCTATCCTCGGATAGTCGAAAGCTAGAGGAGTGGTCCTCAGTATTCTTCATGCTGGCATCAGTTGATCAGATGGTTGGCTTGCTAGAGGAGTGGCCCTCAGTCTTACGGATGATCAACCTGCTGGGGGAGTGGCCCCCAGCCTTACGGCAGATCGGATGATTGGTGATGAGTGTTTATTGTATATAGTTTTCCCTCTTTTTCATGCACGTTTTACACCGTTTACTTCACCATTCTTCCATGTTTACCTTGTTTTTGTTTTTCTCTTTCGCTTTTATGGTTCCTTCTATGCTTTACAGGAAATAAATGCTGATTAGGGACCATATGGCGTGAATTTAGCGTAAAGTGGCGAAAGAAGCGAAGCCGTGAGATCAAAATACGCAAAAGGAAAAGATTTGTGAAGAACTGAGATCCACGCAGCCCGCGTCAAATTGATACAAATGGCCGCGTCCAAGACCCCTAGAACCCGAGTCCATGCGGCCGCGCCTGATACCTTTAAACGACCGCATCGCTGATGAGTTGATTCGAAGACATACAACTGACACGGCCCGCGTGACTACATACGATGCGGCCACGCTATCTTGAAGACCGAAGAAAAATGACACTGCCATTTTGATGATGACGCGGTTGTCGAAGCCTTATTCGACGCGGCCGCATCCATATTGACGCGACCACGTCACTGTAGCCTCCACGCCTCCATTTTATGCAAGGGAACGACGCAACCGCATCGTATTCGATGTGATCGTGTCGTATTGGTTGTTGAAGCTGCCCGGGCACCGATCTGGGAGCAGCTAGGGGTTATTTTGGTCTTTTGGACGGATGTTTAAAAGCATTCTTCCTCCTCCAGCGAACACATCTCTTATTTTAGCAGTTTTAAAGGGGTTTTAAGGTTTTGTAAGAATTTCTTAACTCTTCTATTCTGTTATTTTAGTTATTCTAATTAATTTCTATTGTAATAGTTTAGATTGCTTTTAATAGAAGTTTTCTCTTGTTATTGCTATTGTGAGTTTCGTCATCTATTGCTTATTGAATTTGAATCTATGGCTTTCATTGCTTACCCAATGCTAGAAATCACCTCTATTGCAATGGGTAGTGAGTAGTTTCAATCTAGGACAATGGGTTGAACCACATTGGATTAGAGCCATGGGTTGGATGAACTAATTAACCAAATCGTTGGGCTAATTGAAATTAGGGATATATTAGGATGTCAATTATCATTTTAGATTCGACCCCCTCCATTCGAGGTGATCGGATTGGCTGATGACGAGAGTCGGGACCAATCCGGGGCTTCGATCCCTACGATGATCCTTGTTATCGGTGTGGCCGACGAGAGTCGGGCACCAATTAGAGCCCTCATAGTATATGTCTAATCCCCGAATGCCACTGTGGTCGGGAGGAAGATTGGGGATGTTCGTCGAGCGTAATGCGCCTAACGTATATCGATGCATCAACGAGAGTCGACATCGGTATAGGTTAGGTAGGCATATCATAGCATCGCGAGAGCGAGGGGTAGGAGATGACGTAAGGGAATTCCCTATCATGCACTAGGAGAGTGTGGGATAGGGAAAATAGAATGAGGTAAAATATTGCACTAAAATTGAAATTTTGAATATTTGTAAAGGCAAGCAAGATAACATATATGAGCTAGAATCTACCGCAGATGACTATAGAGTTAGTAACTTTGAATTGCAACAAGAAAATTGTGATTTCTTTAAAGAAATTGAAAGCCTGAAAGAAGTACTTGTTGCATGTAACTCTACTATTAATTTGCTGAAAAAGGGGAAAGCTCACATGCCTGAAAATATCGAATGTCTCTCTTGTCCATCTTTGATAAATGAGTTCAACATGCATACGCAAGATCTGATTAAACTTAAAACTGAAAATGAATTGCTTACTAAAAAGATTAGCATGCTAAATCATGAGCTTAAAGAAAAAATGATTGCTTTTGAAAAGAAAGAAGGTAAAAACAAGAGAGCTTTCATTAGTAAATGCACTTTGATTGTGAATGAGAATTCTATCTTGAAATCCAAAGTCACCAATCTAGAATTGTCATTAAAGATATTTTCCATAGGAAAACAAAATTTGGATATTATTCTTGGAAAAAAATTATATGGCAATAATAGGCGTGGGCTTGGTTTTAATACTAAAAATGTTGAAAAGCCAAAGTATAAGAAATTTCACCATGTGCCTACCATTGCTAAAAATATTTATGCAAAGTGCTTTACGTGTGATAGTGTTGGTCACACCTATTATCATTGCAAATATAGGAACACCAATATTAACTTCAAGCAAATATGGGTGCCTAAATCTTTAATGACTAATATGAGTGGACCTTGTTGGAGTCCAAGGTCACACATAACATCAACCATATAGGTAAGATGGAGATTTGGAGGGGTGCTATGGATTGAACGTTTCATTATTTAGCTCCTTAGCCAAACGACGACGCGAAGGTATATCTTTTCTTTGAACCTAATGCATACATTCATAGCATTTTCTTTGCATTTTTGTGTGCTTGATCCCTTTTATTTTGTGTGCTAGCTAGCTTGTTTTAGTTCCCTGTATAAAACAAAAATTAAAAAAATGAAAAAGATTAAAAGCAAAAAAAAATATGGGTGCTTAATGTTTATCTTTTTTCCTTTGTATCATTCAAGTGATATTGTTGATTGTCATTCATATCATTGTAGAAATCATTGTATTATTGTTATAGCTACATGCGCATATTAGTACCTTTAAATAGCCATGACATGTTTAATGAATTGAATAACATGATTTCTACACCTACACTTTCACTTCCACTAGTATTGACTATTGTTGCACAATTGGAGATTCTTTAATGAAATATTGGAAAGTGAATGTAGGATGAATAATAACCGAAAATCTAAGGGATATGATGTGTATTTGCCATGTATAATAATTGAGCTCAAAAGAATTGAATATTAAAAATACATGAATATTGCTCTATATGTAAAATGGATACAATTCATGGCAAGTATACTACCCACGAGTATCCAACATATGCTTTATGGGTAATCTTTAGCGTTGGTGTTATACTCATCAAGCAATGCCACCCCCACATCTAAGAGTCCTTATAGGCTATGTTTTTGGGATGTGGTACCTTGAACTCATTTTTAATGAAATAGGAAAAATCAATCCTAGGTGATTTCATGTTTAATGGAAAATGTAGATTGGTTTTGGTTGGGTTTCTTAAGAGTTTCTTCTTTTGTGCTTCAATTATTTAATCATCACACTTACACGATGGTATAGAAGTCTACGTTACACTTTTCATTGAACTTGAAGTGCTTATTTTAAGAAAAATTACATGCAATTGTTAGTTGTAATTATAATACTCTATTTTTGCATGCGACATGAATTAGACTTCGTTTATAACAATTTTGATGATACCAAAAGGGGAGAAAATATTGAGAAAGATTTAAATGATTTGGTGTGTGCATTAATGCTTATATGTTGCATATATGAATACTGGTTTAAGGGGGAGCATTAATGAACAATGGAATATATGAATATTGGTTCAAGGGGGAGCATTAATAAAGGGGGAGCATGCATATTTGTTGCATATTGCACATCATTGTTGCTTGCTTGCGTGCTTGCACATCCTCCATCTATACTTCATACACACATGTCACGATGAAATCATATGAATTGCTATAGCTCAAATCTTATATTAGTTTGTCATCATCAAAAGGGGGAGATTGTTGGATACAAAGTGTTGTTGATACAACGATCGATGACTTCGTGTTTGATGATAACAAACGTGTGTGAACAATTTAACGTGTGTGCTAAGTGTTTTCAGGAATGGCACTCTCGCGAATACTCAAAGAGAGACTAGCCAAAAGTGATGGAGGAATTGCTATACACACTTCAAGTGGACCAAGTCAAAGATGGAGAACATGGCTACAAAAATTAGACTTAGTCAAAGATGAGAAGATAAGGAGCAAATCAATTCAAATCCATATTTGAATTGATTCAAATCAATTGGTGCAACATTCAAATCCTAATGCCATGCAAATTGGAGACTTGGTCAAAGATGGAGAGATATGGAGAATCTCATGCAAATCAAAGGTGATTAAATGCGATCCAATTCAAATCCTATAGCTACACAAATTGAATTACATAGCCATTCATATTCAAACTCCATATCCTAAGAGATTTATTCAAATCCAAATCAAATTAGGTTTCCTTCCAATCTCCATTAAATATAGGATTCTAATTGATTCTACCATATCCCATCCTCTCTTATATAAACCCAGATTCAAAGAGAGAGATTTTGAGAGAGAGAGAAAACCAAAAATATTCAGCCACAACCCTAGAGGAAAGATTCATGGCCGCAACTTTGCAAGGAACTAGACGGACGACGCTGAAAAGCGCATAACTTTCTCCAGAGAGCTCGGATCGACGAACCGTTTGCGCCAGGACGATCACTACTCAGTGCTCTACAACATGGTGATATTTTTCTGATTTTAATCTCTGTATTAAATTGGTGGTATTTATTTTATCATGAGTTGTATTCTGAATAGCTTTATATATTTCATCATCTCCTATGCCAAAGTCACCAAGCCCTTGGCCGCAATCTACATATCCAAGTTACTCTCCACATCTCCTTGTACAGCTCCATAACCCAAGCACACATCAAGTCTGCAACATACTTGAAGTCTTCAAGCCTTGGCTGCAAGTTCCATTGGAGAGAGCTTCAACACATTGTGCAACACTTCAAAGAGGTCCTCAACACATTGCGCAACAATAGAAGACAAGGAGCATCAAGGCCACAAGTTCTCAAGGGGGAAATCATCTAGGCCGCAACTTCCAGAGGCAAGGACATGACGTTGGTAACTACATCTTGTCAGATACGATCTGACCTGAGCTGATTTATAGAGACGACTGCCGCTACACAAACTGAGATTCTCTAAACTCTTTACTATTATTTTGTGTAGTTGTATAGATTTCTGTAGGGGAAACCTTACCATTGTTATGTTTTGGGTCTTATCTAGTTGGTCTAGACAAGAGGGCTTGGCTAGTTGGGACTAACCAATAGAAAGCTTTTACTAGGATTAATCTTGTTGAACACGTGTGTTGTGGGGGTATTGAAGAGCCTGTAGAGTATAGAGAGGTGCTCTAGTCGTGCTCTAGCTTGTGGTTGTACTTGGTACATTATTAATAATAGTATCTAGTTTGGGGCTGGACGTAGGTCGTTGGGATGACCGAACCAGGGTAAATTTGATGTGCTTATAATTGTGTGTGATTGTTCGTGGGTTGCACGAATATTTTTAGGGTTATTTAGTACTGACCCCCTGTGTTTTCTCGGAAATTAGTAGTACCCCCCTATGGTTTCAATAATTAGTAAGACCCCCCTGCCATAGGGGGGTGATACTAATTTTTGAGAAACCCTGGGGGGGTGATACTAATTGTGGAGGGGGGTCTTACTAATTATTGAAACCATAGGGGGTACTACTAATTTTCGAGAAAACACAGGGGGTCAGTACTAAATAACCCATATTTTTATTAGTCTATTCACCCCCCTCTAGGCTATGATCCGGATCCAACACCAACACCTTTACCACATGGGATAGTTTATCTTTTGCATTTTTGACTAAATATTTTCCTCCAGGAAAAACGACAAAAAAGCGCAAGGAGATTATGAACTTCAAGCAGTAGGACCAGGAGTCCTTGCATGAAGCCTGTAAGAGATTTAAGGACCTTCAACGAATCTACTTGCACCACGGCATACCCGTTTGGTTACTTATCCAAGTTTTCTACAATGGATTAACACCAAACGTAAGAATGTCTATTGATGCGGCCGCTAATGGCGCCATCATGATCAAAACCCCAGTCGAGGCGAAGAAATTATTGGAAGATATGTCGGCCAACAATGAATCTTGGAGTAATGAGAGGAGCACCTCCGTGAGGAGAGGTAAGTACGATGTTGATGAGGTATCCCCGCTTTCAGCTAAATTTGACGCCTTAAACAAGCAACTTTCTCTTATTGGGCTTGGTGCTACTAACCCGCCTACGATGGCAATTTGTGAGGCTTGTGGTGTGCAGGGACATCAAGGGATTGAATGCCCTACATCCATAGCGGCGCCTCAGGGCATGCGTATCGAGCAAGCCAATGCCCTATAGAAATAACCCGAGGCCGCCGAACAACCCGTATTCCGGCACATATAATCAAGGGTGGAGGAATCACCCCAATTTCTCCTACCGGACCCAGGTTTGTAAGCTCCTCCGCCATATCCTCAGCTGCCCCAGGATTTCCAATCACCACCTCCTCAGGGTCAGTTTCAGAATTTCGATCCGAGGCCTCTAATGAACATGCCCTCCACTTCTAAGTCCAGCTTGGTGATACTGATATAGAGTAACATTCGGATCCAAGGGCAGAGAAATGACTACTTCCAGAACTCGATTCAGCAACTAACGATGACGACGTAGCAACTTGCATCTACATGCAACATTTGGCGTCGGGGCAAAAGTCCATGGAGACCACCATAGCACAGATGGCGCAACAGCTCTCCCAACTATCCAAGGCATAAGTGAAATTGACAGGGCAAACAGAAGAGAACCCCCGAGGGCATGTGAACGCGATCACATTGAAAAGTGGGAGGCAATTTAAGGGCCCCACCATGCCTACTATGGAGAAGGAAGCTGAAGTTGAAGAAGAAGCTCAAGTTGATCTTGAGTCTGGAGTAGAGAAAGGAGCTGAGCACGGGGAGGAACCCCCCACATTTCGAACCATAGGAAAGACAAACTGAGAAGGAGCAAGGGAAGCCAGTTGAAGAGCCTCCCAGGACCTATGTACCGAGAATCCCTTTCCCGTCGAAATTGGAGAAGGCCAAGTTGGACGAGAAGTACGGGAAATTTTTTGAGATCCTCAAGCAGCTAAACATCTCCATTCCCATCCTTGATGCGATATCGAAGATCCCCACCTACGCCAAGGTTTTAAAGGAGATAATTACGAAGGGCGGTATGCGGGAGAAAGTTGTACTCTCTACGGAGTGCAGCACCATCATTCAGAGAAAGGCGGTAGAAAAGCTCGAGGACCCAGGGAGCTTCTTTATTTCATGCGCCATTGGAGATCTTGAGATCAATAGCACATAATGCGACTTGGGGGCGAGTGTTAATTTGATGCCCATCGGAATTTGTGAGGAATCTGGGAGAGCTCCAGCCAACCAATATGTCGCTCCAGTTGGCGGACCATTCGGTGAAGTACCCTCTAAGAGTGGTAGAGGACATGTCTGTGAGGATTGGAAATATATTGGTTCCATGTGACATTGTCATTATGTACATATCAGGAGACGCACGCATTCCGATCATCCTTGGCCGACCTTTCCTGGCCACATCGGGTGTTCTTATAGATGTGAAGGGGGGAAGACTCTCCCTCAATGTTGGATGGGAGAAGGTCAAGTTTGACCTTAAGAAGTCGATCAAGAATTTCACGGGGAACGACCGAATGAAGCAGGTAGACCTCCTTAAAGAAGAAATCAAGGAAACCAATTTGGAGGAGCTATTTTTAAGCGACAATGTGGATTCCCCCTTGTGGAGGGAAAATAAGCTGAAGAAGGTGATGATGGAAGAAGAATCCGAGGAAGCTTCTAGGGGAAAACTCAAGGAGAAGCCGCCACAATCGCATCAACGAGACCCCAAGGAGATGAAGAATCAAGGAGAGGGCTATCCGGAGCAGAATGTGGAGGAGAACAAGGACATCCCAGACTTCTCTGCCCTCAACCCAACATGATGATATCAAAAGAGGGAGTCGACCTCAAGACTTAAAATGAGCGCTTCTTGGCAGGCAACACAAGGGTTTTTGCATTAGATTTTATATTTTGGTTTCATTTTTAGTTTTAACTTTGATTAGCTTAAATTTCTATCTTTGAATAAGCCCCAAAACCCAAGAAATTTGACTAAGTGTCTGAATGTTGGAGGAAGAAGGAGACAATCTGGGAAAAGCATTCGACATGGCCGCGTGATGCCAATCCACGTGACCGTGTGGAGGATAGAAGAAGAGGAGAAGAACGCACATGCGTGGAGCAATCAAAAACGACTGCGTGGATGGGGGTAAATTTCAACTCAATCTTTTCAATTCCACATGGTCGTGTCGCTTAGTCGATCTGTCTTTTTGAGCTCAAACTTCACCCACTAACCAAACGACTCGGCTGTTTCATTTTATTTTACACGGTCGTGTATCTCTCTGTTTTCTTACGCATCCATTTCAACTTGGATGACGCGACCGCATCGTCTGCCTGTATATAGCCTAAGACCCCCAAACGGCCCGTTCTGCGCATTCAACTCTCAAACCCTTCAACTTCTCTTCCATCATTTGACTCGACATCAACTCCAACTGCTCCAATATACTCTCGAACCCTCCCAATCACTCCCAACCTCATTCTTCGCCTTTAGACCCCTTTTCCACCCCTCTTCCAATCGACGCGGACGGAGAACCAAACCCTAGAACATGCTCAATGGGGGTTTTACGGCTCGAAATTTATGCGGTTGGCACAAGTACAGTTCCTAGCTCAAGCGTAGCTTGGGGGAGCCATCTCTAGGCATTAGGATTGTCTATTTCAGCAAGGAGCTCCAGCTTGGTATTCTCGCTCCTTTACTCGTTCAATTTTCGCACATTTTTTGTTGAAATCACTTAAAATCTACGTGAGTCTGCACACACTTAATCTCATACACTTTGCATCACTCACTTCTTCATCACCATACCTCCCAAAAGAGAGTGCAAGAAGAAGTCCACCACCACTGGCCCCTCCCAAGGCATGGGCAAGCGTCGTAAGACGCAAGCTCTTCAAGCCGACATTGCATAAGCCCAAGTCGTTATTGATTGGGGAGGCATACCTCTCCCTTCTCATCAGGTTGACACTCTAGGAAT
Organism: Scilla litardierei; assembly: GCA_030789695.1. Lineage (NCBI taxonomy): Eukaryota > Viridiplantae > Streptophyta > Magnoliopsida > Asparagales > Asparagaceae > Scilla > Scilla litardierei. Next base: position 7,693 of record JAULAV010005093.1, on the reverse strand, counting down.
TAAATTCATGAGCGAGGATAATCGAACCAAATTCTTATCTCTTAGCTCCAGACCTATAGTGCCCACAAAATTCCCGAGCGTCACCGCTCAATCTACACTAGGTCTCCTAGACGTTGTCAATACCCTCCTCCGAAACATCAGGTGGGAGGAATTCTTAGAGTGTGAGGCTAGGACGTATATGAGACTCACTTTAGAGTTTATTTATACGTTCAAGTCGTATCCCTCAGGCTTTTCCTTTCGCATCATGAACAAGGAATACAACATGTCCGTAGACTCCTTGAACCCTCTCCAAGTGACCTAGAGCACTTGAGCCCGAGGCATACCCCCACAATTATCCCTACGCTCGAGAGTATGATGCAGACACCTTTTGGCTAAAGATCACCAAGCTCACACCCTTCCCCAAGACACGGGCGAAGGCGTCCAGCATCATCCACCCTGGCCTCCGTATTGTCCATCGCATTATTGCGAATTCATTATTTTGTCGATATGAGACATGCCAGGTCTCTCAAGACGAGCTTTTCTTTCTGTGGTGTGCCATACAACCCTGTATCATCTGTGAGGATAGCACCGCCGTCACCCACTATATCCTTCACGCCGGATCATGGATTCTTTATCGATTCCTCCACACCCTCGCCAACCCCAGATCGAGTATTTGCTGTGGAGGGTTTATCACTATCATTGCCATGCTTCTTCCAGTTAGCTTCAAGATCTTTAACTCCATGACCACTGTCCCAGGCCCTACTTATCTCAATCTTGCCATGCTCACAACCATGCACACGATCAGAGCCTTCGAGCGAGATAGAAATTTTTGGCTTTATGGGCCTACTTCCACCCCTACACGAGACTCCCCAATCCCACTCTCTTTGGACTTGGCACCACCATGCGGTGGCTCTTCTTTGTTGATCCCGATCTAGCCATGGGAGTTCAAGCACCACTTGCAAAGCCTGACCCTCGCCAGCCCATGGCCCAGCCCCACAATATCCAGGACTTTGTTGATCCTTCTACTTCCACTTCAGCTAGCCTCAGAGTCAGGCCACTCCTCCGTCAGTTTCATATGAGAACTCGAAACCACGTCGAGGGTAACAGCAGCGCTCCTCCTCCTCAACTTTCAGATCCCGAGTGTATGACTCACTTGGGGGAGGAGTTTAGGCAGTTTAGATCCACCACTGTCTCCACCCTGACCGAGCTCAGAGACACCCTCTCTGGGTTCAGGAACTCATTTGATGACCTTGCTATAGCTGTCGTGACTCTCCAGTCACAGCTTGATCAGGTCTATCCGTATCACTATATTTAGTGCCACTACCCCCCTGTTGCACCACACCTTCTGCCTACTCGTATCCAGCCTTGGCCATCCCGCACATCTCAGACTTCTACATGCCCATCCACTTCCACCCCTCAGGTGGACATTCCTTCCACTTCCACCCCTTATATCGACACCACCACACTGCACATATCCATCCCACCCGAGCCATCTCAGGAGCACATGGACACGTCCGTCGTCACACCTCGCATCATTCACATTCCTTTCCCACCTCCATCCCCACAGACCGAGACTATGACCACTCCACAACCCTCACCTCATCCCGACCCCATGGCTTCACCCACTTCATCGCCACATGACACGGAGGCCACCGACATACCCACATCTAGAGCCACCTTCTCCTGCTCCAGCCACACATATTCCATCTCCTACACGTGTCTCCACGGCTCCTCGCACATTCGTACCACCTGAGGACACCATTGTCATCGTCTCCTCGTCCCCAGAGGACTCATGGTCATCTCCATCTCCACCCCCACCCCCACTTAAGTCTGAGCTCGTTCATTCCACTCCATCCCCACCCCACATTAACATGGCAGTTGAGCCTTCAACTGACCCATCCATCCCTTCAGCTGACCTACCCACTTCACCCACCTCACTCACCTAGCCACCACCTGACGGTAGCCGTGCTTAATTGGATTGCACTTCATTTTGCACTCCCCTATCACTTAGCCTATATACATCACACATTCATATTTTCTGGGCATGTTTTTATTCAGCTTGGGGGAGATGCACCTGGATCTCCTTCCCCCATTATTTATTTGTCCTCACGATGTTTTCTATATGTTTTCTTCGTGTTGATGACAACGCTTGATTTAGCGTGTGAGAGGAGCACTTTTGCGCTGATTTTCTATTTTCTTTCTATTTTCTCTCCTATTTTCTTGTTTTGTTGTTATTTTTCATTTTCATCTTGTTTTTTCTTTCTTATTTTTCCTTTTTCATTTATTTCTCATATGCATCACGTTTATGTTTCGTATATGCATTCACAAAGCTAAACGATGAAAAAAATCAAAAACTCCAAAATATCTGCATTTGCATCATGCATCTCACATCATCATGCATCCATTTGTATATATTGCATTCGCCTCGAGAATTTTACGAAAAAGAGCTTTTATTTGCGTAGAATCTCAAATTGAAATTCGTTTTCCGAACTTTTATGCTTGATTTCAATAATGTCGACTTGAATATATGAATAGGAGGTACCCCAGCTTAAATACTTAGTAATACCCTAGCTTTGGCCGTCCTCATAATACCTAAGATAGGAGTACTCGAAACCAACCTAGATTGACACCTAGGAATCTACTCTATGCATGGACCATAGAGCCGATAGTTGTGTATAATGGCTTATAATCCCTCGGAACTTGGATAACCACACATCACTTAGTATTGAGGATCGTTTTTGCCTAAGTATACCCATGCTTTCCAGAAAAGAAAAAAAATATAGAAAAAGAAAAAATTGTGAATAGAAAAATTTATGCACCATTCCCCCAGCGAAGCTGGGTAATCAGATCGCCACAATAGAAACCGTCGGGGCCTCGCCTAAAAAGGTCTATCTTGGGGGAGTGCATACGAATACAGATCCGGTTTGGTTTGAGTTAGTAGATCCAAGGGGCCCTTCTTGGCCCGGTGCCCTAAGGTCGTCTGACCTGGGAGTCACCGATCCAACATTCATTACACGATCGATCGTTGATCCCAAAAAATAGAAACAAATGTATAGATATATATATATATATATATATATATATATATATATGGGATTAATGGGTATCATACGCCATATGAGAGCTTCTCTCATACGCCCTCTCACATAAAGCAACCAAGTACAAGCCCACATGGGCTTGTACTTGGTTGTACTTGGGTGCTTTATGTGAGAGGGCGTATGAGAGAAGCTCTCATATGACGTATGATAGCCATTATTCTATATATATATATATATATATATATATATATATATATATATATATATATATATATATATATATATATATATATGTATATGTATGTGTGTGTGTGTGTGTGTGTGTGTGTGAGAAAGCATGAATAATACGTAGCAACTTTAAGAATAAAGGAGTTTTGATGTGTCGTAAGCACCATTTCTTCGATCAACCTATATCCCATTATCCCAAACTTATCCCCTCTTCGACCATTGCATAGCTTAGATTCATATTCATTCGATCTAAGGACGGTTTAGAGGAAATGTCTTAGGATGTGAGTATAGTCAGCGTCTAATGTATTGCTTGGCGATTTAAGTGGGGATGACGTCCTAGGATCATATTCTTGCCGACAGAAAGATCTCGAAGCATTTGAGTTTCTCGAATTCGAATTTTCAACTCGCACGCTTACATAAACTCGATTTTTGAAAATTCTCGACGTTTCATGTCATCATTCACATCTTAATTGCATTCCTCCTATCTACGCTCTCTCTTGTCTTCCATGAGCACCGGGAAGAGTTTACCTTGGGGGATTTTAATGAGTATTTATTGTATATAGTTTTTCCCTCTTTTTAATGCATGGTTTACACCGTATACTTCGCCAATCTTCCCCATTTCTCCCGTTTTTGTTTTCTCTTTTGCTTTTATGGTTCTCATATGCTTTGCAGGAAATATATGCTGATTAGGGACCATATGGCATGAATTTAGCGCAAATGGGCAAAAGAAGCGAAGCCGGGAGATCAAAATGCACAAAAGGGAAAAATTTGTGAGGAACTGAGTGATGGAAATTGATTTTGATGATGAGCACACCAAATGAAGCTTAGTATACTAACTACACTACAATTAAGTGTACAGGATGTGCGACAAATGAAAAGCTTTATACATACTCAAAGAAGCGCAATCTACGCTCAAAAGACAAGGACGAACGTTGCTAATATCAATGATGAAGCTCAAAGCTCAAATAGAACAAGAAGCTCAAGTGAAGCTCACATCCACTCCATCAGTTGATCAAGCTTCCGAAAACGTGTCCTAGTCTATAGTAAGTGTGTTGTGTCTTTCTTAGGGTATTGTTAAAACCAAATCGTATAGACAATCACACACACAAATGATTTCAAAAATGTTTTAAATATCTTTTAAATCACTTTCAAAAAGGATATTGAGAGCTTTCTCTAGTCGTTTTATATTTTCATAGTGAAACTCCACTACACCCTGGAGTCTACTTGATTGACAAGCTGTGGTTCAGTAGAAACTCCTTTGGGAGTCGACTACCAAAGGTAGGGAGTCGACTACCAGCTGAGAATCAATTTCTCCTAAAACACACTGGGAGTCGACTACCACTCATACGGAATCGACTACCAGCTGTCGAAGTTTGACGTTTTGACTTGATTTTTAATATCTTTGATTGATTTTCTCTCATAATTTTCGGGACAAAAGTCAAAGGAATTTGAATTTTGAATTCTCAGATTTCTTCTATAAATAGAGGACCATTTTCATTGAGAAATCACAACATCTATTTGAATTCAAATTCTCTTGTGCAAAACACTCTAAAATTCTCAGCTCTCATTCTCTCTTAACCAAATCTGTTTTGCTTTTGATCTTGCAATTTTGTTTGTTATTATTTTCAGAAGATCTTAATTTTATTTTATTTGGCTAACTGTTTTTTAAATCCATATTATTATTCTCGAATATTTATTTAAAGGATTTTTGAAAAATATTAGATCTAGATAACAAAGACTTCACTCTTATCTTTGTGTGATCTAGAATCTTATTCAATCAAGCCACTACACGTAATTGTTTATTACTATTTGGCTATAGAATCTGGGTGTAAATCCAATCTCCACCAATCTATTGTGGTGAATTGGATACTAATTTTATTTTGTAATTACCCTTTGGTGTAAGGGTTTTGTTGTTGGAAACCCTAGACAAGTCTAGGCTTTGTGGTTGGAAATCCTGGTTAAGACTAGGTTGTTGAAAATCCTAACAAGTGAAGTTAGGTATTTGTATTTGACAAGACAGATAGTGGAAATCTCGTACCGGATTGGTCGGGGACTGGACGTACCCAAAAGTTGTGGGGAACCAGGATAAAAATCCTTGTGTCTGTGATTGATTATCTGTGTTTGTTTGTCTTTGCTCTTACTTTATTATTTGCTAATTGTTGTACATCTATTGCAAAGATTAACTTTCTTTTATCCGCTGTGAATAAAGATATAATATTTGTATTACTTGTAATCTTATCCATCTTAACTGTGCTTATAAATTCTCTGGGAGTCGACTACTGTTCATAGGGAGTCGACTACCTGCTGTGAAATTACTCTGTGATTATAAGATTACTTTGTTGGTTAAGAACCAAGCGTAGATCACTCTACTTGGTTTCTTAGGCAACATTAGAAGGATTTATTTTGTGTTGATTTGTAAAGAACGAAAATTTTTTTATCTCTAAACAACACTATTCAACCCCCCTTCTAGTGTTGTTTTCCATCCACAGGATCCAACACTTGGTATCAAAGCATGGTCAAAGCGATGGCATCAACAAACGTCTGCAACACTCACACTCCTCCGATCTTCAACGGCAACCTTTATTCTCAATGGAAAAGGAGAATGGAAATCTTCTTAGAGCCACAATATTTGAAATACATAAGATCTCTCAGAGAACCATACGAGATTCCAACCATACCGCAAACTCAATGGAGTCCTGATCAAGAGGAAGCCTACTTCAACAACTTCAAGGTAATGCATTTACTTTACACTGGATTAACTGGTCAAATGTTGGATCTTGTAGAAAAGGCAAAAACCGCACATCAAATCTTAAACTTGTTGGACGAAAGATTCGGATCAATATCTTATGAGATCCAAACACCCATAAAGATATCTCAAGCCAATGATGAAGAACTATGCATGATGGCTCGTCAGAACGACAAGAACGAGTTAAGTGATTCTAGCTCCGATGAGGAAAATGAATTTGATATTGCAAGCGCATATGAAAATCTTTATAGAGAATATGAACGTTTGTCAAAGAAACACAAGAATATAGAAAAAAAGCACAAGACTCTGCATGAAGAACATGATAAATTAGTATGTGATCACGATACACTGAAATCTGAATACGCTATTTATGTTTCCTGTTTAAATGATAAAATTGAGATGCTTGAAAATGTCTTGAGTACGAGCAAGATTAAACACGAAGAATTAGTTCTTAAGCTTGATGAGTTTAAGACGAATCCAAGTGCGAAGGCTACTCATTCACAAAAGCATGTATCTACAACACATAATAAAAATGCTTATGCTTCTACCTCTAGTGACATTTGTAAAAATGAAAATGTTGTGCATACCAATATTAAAAGGTATACTCTTGTGTATGGAAGAAATGTTAAACACAATACACCCCATACTTCACATAGACCACATGTTATACACAATGCATATCAAAGATCACATTTTGTACACAAACCTCACAATGTACACAATATTAGAACTAATATGATAAGGGTACTAAACACTTATGCCTGCATGATAAAAATGTTTATGTTCATAATTTGACTTGAAGTATGCACGGATTTTATAATGACTCATTTGTTCATAGGAAATCAAATTCAAATCGAATTTGGGTTCCTAATAAGTAACTCTCTCATTTGTACATGCATGAGGGTATCCACAAGCTTCATGTATATTCTCTTGATACCCATCATTTAAGTCTGTACATAACAATAGGATTTTTTTTCTAACAAATCGGACCCAATCATAAGTGGGTACCGAACGTGTCAAAATTATTTTCTTTCAAGACATATGGATAATGGATAGCAGATGCTCCGCACACATGACATGGAACACAAGATTACTTAGCGCTCTAAAAATGTATGACAGCGGAACTGTGACATTTGGCGACAACAAGAAAGGTAAAATTATCGGGATATGGAACATCGGCAGTCCCTCAAAATTACTCATCAAAGATGTAAGCTTAGTAAATGGGCTGAAACATAATTTATTAAGCATAAGCCAACTATGCGACAAAGGTATGAAGGTTCTCTTTACACTAGACTCGTGTTTAGTTTACGACAAGGATATGAAAAACATTCTTGTTAGAGGTAAGCATGTAGAGAATATCTATATACTTAGATTAAATGAATGTGAATCAAATGTATGTTTAATTATTTCAACAAATGACCCTTTGCTCTGGCATAGACGCTTTGGTCATGTGAACATCAAAAACATGGATAAGATTTCTAGGAAAGAGTTGGTGCAAGTAATTCCCAAGATAAATTTTAAATTGGATAAAATATGTGATTCATGTCAATTTGGAAAAATGCATAAGAGTTCATTTAAGAATACTGGAGCTCTCAGTTCTAATAGGCCACTTGAACTACTTCATATGGACTTGTTTGGCCCAACTAGAACTCCATCTTTATGTAACTCTAAATACGTATTTGTCATAGTTGATGATTTTACT
>JAULAV010005092.1:0-24984 GCA_030789695.1 Scilla litardierei | reverse complement strand
GCCATATTCTATACATCCTGGAGGCACCAAGATGTATAAGGACCTCCGTCTGAATTATTGGTGGATTGGCATGAAGAGGACTGTGGCACGGAGCGTTGCCAAGTGTTTGATATGCCAACAGGTGAAGGCTGAGCACCATCGTACTGCTGGGTTGCTGTAACCGCTTCCTATTCCAGAGTGGAAGTGGCAACATATTACGATGGACCCCGAGGCAGCACGACGCAGTTTGGGTGATCGTGGATCGGTTGACCAAGTCTGCGCACTTTATCCCTTTCCGAGTGGGCCAGTCTACGGAAGCTTTGGCGAGGAAATATCTGGAGGTAAAGTTTCGTTCTACTTTTACTTCTATTTTGGTTTTCTCTTTGAAATAGTCGTGACGTAGACCGTGTATGTGCAGGAGATTGTACGCTTACATGGAGTCCCCGTGAGCATTATGTCAGACCGAGACACGAGGTTCACATCTCAGTTCTGGAGAAGTCTGCAGGAGCATTTGGATACGAGTCTGAGTTTCAGCACGGCGTACCACCCGCAGACTGATGGCCAGTCCGAGAGGACTATTCAGATTCTGGAGGATATGTTGCGAGCTTGTACGCTCGATTTGAAGGGATCATGGGAGGACCATCTTCACTTGGTGGAGTTTTCATATAACAACAGCTACCAGGCGAGCATTGGCATGGCGCCGTTTGCTGCCTTATATGGAAGGAAATGTCGATCGTCGCTGAGCTGGGATGACATCGGAGATCGGGAGCTGTTTGGTCCAGAGATGATAGTGGAAGCTGTGGATGTCGTGAGAGACATCAGGGAGAAGCTTAGAGTTACATAGGATCGTTTCAAGCATTGGGCTGATGCCAAGAGGAGACCTTTGGAGTTCCAGCCTGGAGATCACGTCTTCCTGAAGATTTCTCCGAACCGCGGAGTTATTCGTTTTGGGAAGAAGGGAAAGCTGAGTCCGAGGTATATTGGGCCATTTGATGTGCTAGAGCGTGTGGGAGCAGTGGCCTACCGCCTTGCTCTGCCACCATCTTTGGTGGGTGTTCACGATGTATTCCACGTATCTCAGCTACGTCGGTACGTCAGTGATCCGTCACACACGGTTGATTTCTCGGAGATTACAGTTTGCCCGGACCTGACATATGACCAGCAGCATGTGCAGATCTTGTACCGTCGACGGAAGCAGTTGAGGAATAAGATAGTCGACCTGGTGAGAGTGATGTGGCGTCACGGATCACCTGGAGAGTCCACCTGGGAGCGTGAGGATGATATGAGAGAGCGCTTCCCACATCTTTTTCCCAGCGATGCTTGATGTTGATTCTGAGGACGGAATCATTTCTAAGTTGGGGAGGATGTAACGGTCGGTTTCCGATCGTACTTTCTTTGTGCACGTGCTCTTGATCGTGCACGTGTTTATTTTTGACTTTATTTGATTTTGAACATTATTGTGTGATATGTTGTCGTGATCGTCTCTGAGAGTATTAGATTGTGGAACAACTTTGGAACGATATATCTCGAGTCGTACTTCCGCGATACTAACTTATTTGATGTGACGTCGCGACTTTCTGTTTTGACGCGAGATGTTTCTATTTTTAGTTTCGTCTCTCGACGTCGAAATTTAGATCCGTCTTCTCCACTCTCTTTCTTTCGTCGTCTCGAACACCCTATAATTATTTTACAATTTTTGGACTTAATTTGACCTATTTTCTATTTTTTTGAAAGTTTTAAATAATTTTTAAAACCTATTTTTATAAGTGTTTTAATTAGAATAAAATTCCTATATTATAATAACGTATTAAAGAATTTTTAGACCAAATTTCAGAATTTTTGGCCGCACACATCTCGTGTGATGGAGAGAAGAGTAAATTTATTTTAAATTAATTATTTTAATTATTTAATTACGTTTTTCTTGAACCCTAACCCTAACCATAGCTCTAACCTATTTATATTAGCCCTAGAATAGGTTAATTCCGCATTACAAAAACCCTAGCCGTCAAAAACACCTTCCCGACGTTCGTCGCAACGTTGCGACGATCGCCCTAGTGCACGACCAGAGCTCACCCCCGCACATCCCCGTGCACGACTGGAGCCGCTCCCCACATCGTCGCTCGCAGCGCTCCGCTGCAAGCCCCCCCCGCTGTCGCCCCACTCCGACCGAGGCCATCTCTCGGTCTGACCGAGAGAACAGCCCGCACAGCCGCACCGCTCCGCATCGCTCCGCATCCGCTCCGCATCGCCAAGCGCCCGACCGAAGCCGCTCCCCACACCGACCGAGAGACCGATCCGCATCGCCCCGCAGCACTGCAACACACGTTCCCTCCGTGTCCGACCGAGAGGCCCGCTCGGCCTGACCGAGGAATCCCCTCGCACCGCCGCTGTGACCGACCCCGCTGCGCTGCAACTCACACGACCGAGAGCTCCTCTCGGTCTGACCGAGAGGAACCCCCGCACCAGCAGTGAACGACCGACGGCCGTTTGTCGCAAGTTGGTTTCTCCCACACCAACTCCTGTGGTGGGCCCCCCAAGTTCTCCAGAGGTGTTGTGGGTCCCCCATTGACCCCTAGCACTGCTGTGGGCCCCACTTGGACGTGCTACTTCGCGGATTTTCCATCTACGACGTTGCGACATGTCGTAGGCCTTCGTCACAAGTTTCGAATCTTGGGGAATCGTGCGAGGACCAGATCTGAAGCTGAGGAGTCCTCCGATCAAACACGACATCCATTCTACGACAAACACCGGTTCAAGTTGGTCCCCCGAAACTCGTAGAAATCCCCACAATAGCTGACTGAAACCTAAACTAAAAACCATCAACTTGAACTAAAATTTATTTTCCAGCACCTGTAAAACGTTGTACGAACTTAGAAAAATCGACGAATGGACTTTGTTGACTGTGCACATAGGATAGATCGTCGATTAGGCTGAAACATCAAAAAGTGACTTTTGACGAATAGGATAGTCCCGATAACCTAGAAACGAACCCTAATAGGATTTGATGAATTTGAGACCTGACATCGTCGCCGTGGCGATATTTCAGATGGACTTCCGCGGACGAGATGCTTGGACAAGACGCTTCGAGAGGACGACACACTCGCCATCGCAGGTGGCCGTGCTTAGGCCCTAGTTGATTGGAATTGATAACTGTGAACAAATAGAACCGGACGTGAAATGATAGCGTCCAGGACGACTCCTGACGGCTCAGACTTGACGACGAAGTCTGAGCCTGACAACAACAACTTTTGATATTGTAGGGCTATCATGTGTGTGCGTGCGTGTGGACACCCTAGAATAACAACTCCCTACACTTTTCGTGTCGTGTCCTGTTACACAAAAAAAGCCTTCGGGCGTTTCGGATGCTCTCCATGCGAGGGTGATACCCGTGACTGTTATACAAAAGCCTGCGGGTGTTTCGGATGCTTCCCTAGCGGAAGTGATCCCCGTGATACAATAAGCCTTCGGGCGTTTCGGATGCTTTCCCCCGCGGAAGTGATCCCTGTTACACAAAAAAAAGCCTTCGGGCGTTTCGGATGTTTCCCTAGCGGAAATGATCCCTGTAAATCTTGTCCTGAGTTCCTGGGTTTGGGGTTGGGTTGAGCGTGCACACGACAAGAGGGTCTGATCCCCCTCGAACCGTAAGGCGTGAACCCTTTCGTGTCTCACTTGTCTTGTCTTGTCTTGTCCCGTCACGTCCCGTCTTGTCTTGACACCTGTAGGTTAGTCCCGTAGTTGGTAGCACACGCTACAACTACTACTTGTTGCGCTTTACTTTCCTGCTGCGTTACTTCTGTTTGTTACTCAGTTATAAGCCCAGCATGCTAATCAACCAGTAAAACATTGTTTAAAAGTTGATACACTTGTAGTTTGGTCTAACCCTTTGTGTAGACCTGACCTGACGTACAGTTCCTTCTTTTGGTGATGTACGTCAGGTGTTGAGCCAGAGTACGTCGACGAGGCGGACTTGCCAGCTGACGGAGAGCCGGAGGACGTTGATCCGGAGTACGACCCCGAGGAGGACCAGAGTTAGAGGCCTCCAGTTGCTGATCCAGAGTTTTGTTTCAGTTTAGTTTAGGTGTGTAGCACCTGTTGTTCTTCTTGCCTAGGTTGGGTGCTTGCACCAGTAGTTTCTTTTTCTGCAGTTGTAGCCCTTCGGGCGTTTTAGACTCTCAGTACTTTTTGGATGTTTATTTTGGAATAAAATGAAATGCTATCTCTTTCAGTACTTTTATTGTTTCGTACTAACTTGCAGGGACCTGTTACCTTCGTTTTGGAATACCACAGACGCTTATTGGGTCTAGGCTCTCTGCCCCGGCCTAAGCGGGCCTTAGTCACACTTCGCCTCCGACCTTTTGGGAAGCGGGGCGTGACATCGACTCAAACGCTTTGATCGAATTATCGAACTTTGCGGATCAAAATTGTTTGTCCATACAACCTTGAGGGTAGCGCGAGAAGTTGTAGGGAGAAACATACTTCGAATATCCTATATGTTCAAGCTGCCTCATATAGAGACGAGTGACATGTAGCGTTAATTTATTTGTTGGACCCAGAACTTAATGAAATCATATTTCTTAAGTCTGTTCTTTAGAAGGTCATTTTAATGTCAACGAGAATATAGTTTTAATTCTATCAATTAGAATTTAACTTGATATTCAATTAATCAACCTAATTTAACCAGTTAACTTATTCCATTAAAATATTGATTCCTTTTGTAAACATAGTCTTGCCCTAGTTTGGCATATGTTCAAAATTAAATATAGGTAGATTGGCTTTTATCTATCTATATCCTCCCACAATTTTTACAATCATTTTAAAGCTTAATAAAGAACGATTTAATCGAATTAAAAATAATGGGTAAGAGGTCCAATCACCTTGAGCCTAACAACCTTGAGTGTAGCTCAACAAGTTGCTTGACTCTACGATCGGATGATGACTCTTCATCGATCATATCGGATATGATTCTCTTATTCGGTTTTTGCCCCTAGCCATTTGTGATCATGAGTGTGCTCATCCAAATCACAATGTCTAGTCTAGTCGGACCCTTGTTTTCATGTCTAGCCTGACTTGCCCCGCTGCTCGGTGTATTCACGACACGTCGGTTTGGGTCAGGTCTTAGACTACATCTAATCAGACTACATCTTGATTTAACTTACGTCGGCGCTCGGTGTATTCACGACAACATCGGTTTGGGTCCAGTCAAGATTTCATCTTATGTATCTAAGGAATTGGATTCTATAAGATTGCCATGTTAAGCTTGAGTGTAGCTCAACAACTATAACACGGGTCCTATAGTTGCCAACCCCTAAAACAAGGAGGGCTACGGTTAATCTTGAAAAATATCATTAACGTATTTGACTTAGATATAGTCCAGGGTGTCACACAATCATGATTCGCGACATTGCGGTCCAGCAAAACACAGCCAGGGAATTGACTAAGCCAGGATCACTATCCCTAAAAGGGTGATCCAGAACTCTTAACCAAGCACATTGACTGGATCATGGTCCATTGAATGAAGCTTGTCATTTTTGTATGTATGCCATAGACTAAACAACTTTTATTAACAACTAATTAATCCTATCAACTAGTTGAATCCTTAAATTCAAAATTTTAGGATTAGTTTAATAACTTTTATTAAGTCCTCATCAACTATAAGGTTCACGTGCTATCCTAATCATTATTAGGATTTTAATAAATTTATTAACCAACGCTAAAAGCGAAGTCCTTTAATGAGAATTAATAATAACAATTAGAATTAAGATTTTCATTCAAAGGACTACCCTAATCAGGAATTAGGTCTTGAAGCATTGTTAATGTTTTATTAAAACATAGCATGTCATTAAAATTCAATTAATAAATTTTAATGATTTCTTAATGGCTAACCTAAAGGGTTGTCTTGTGTTATCAAATAAGGGACAAGAGGAACTAGCCATTAAAATAAAGCTACACTAATTTTATCGCATAAAATAAAGTGTACAACTATTTAACAATTAAATAGACTAAAGTTTATCGCATAAACAATTTTAGACTTTTAAAATCAGTTTTTAAAATATCTTATAAATTTAACACATCACTTTAAAAATTTTCCATGTTCAAAAATTTATCACATACAATTTTTAAACATCTAAAACATTCTAAACTTATCGCATAAATTTAAAGCCTTAAAATAAATTTTAAATTTATCACATAAATTTAAAAACACCATTTTAAAATTTCCATGCTTAAAAAATTTATCATATAAAAATTTTTAGGCATCCAAAATAACTTTAAACTTTTAAAGATTAAAAATTAGTTTTAAAATTATCACATAAATTTTAAAGCGTCATTTAAAATTTTCATGTCCAAAAATTTATCACATAGAATTTTGAACACCAAAAACATTTTTAAAATTATCTTATAACTTTAAAAAAGAAATTTAAAAGTATTTTAAAAGGCATGAACAGGTTTAATGAAATCGCAGTGCTAGATCGACTACACAAACCTAGGCTCTGATACCACTGTAGGGTTTTCCGTACCCTTAGGGCACAAAAACTCTAGTCCCGTCCTAAGTCGGACGGAACATAGACAGAAAAACAATTGCAGCGGAAGAAAAACTTGTTAATCTAATTAACATGCAGTTAAAACAATTTTAACTTAGCCCTAAGGTCCAAGACCCTTAGCAAAGATCTATGCCAACTTGGGATGGATCTGACCATCCCAAGAAGGATCTAACCTACTGCGATTAAATTAAACTAAATTCTTAATTAAACACATACCCGGAATCTCAGCCCTGGGGCAGGCGAGATGTTCCGCACCGTCTTCTGAGTCGCTCCCCGTCCCACGCTGAGCCGTTCCTCGAACCGCTCCCCGAACCGCTCCTCGAACCGCTCCGCATCCCGAGGCGATCAATCCCCTTGTCGCCGAGCCAACCACGCGCCGAAGAAAGTTTCACACGAGTGAAACCTTCGCCTAGATTTCGGATCTGAATCCGAACTCCTTTGCGGCTTTGCTAGAGCCCTCAAGAGTAAGGCAGAAATATAGGGAGATAGAAGAATATTAATTTAAGCCTAGATCCGAGCGTGCTCCAACATTTACGAGAGCCGCTCAGATCTAGAGCTTGGGACGAGTTTTGAGGAGGAGAGCTGACCCCTATTTATATAGGCGGCGGACTCTCCTCTTTTCTCAAAATCCGATGTGGGACTAATAATTGGGTTAATTAAAATCAAGTTAGTTTGCACTTCACAAAGTGCAAACTTCCGTGAATTTTAACTCACTCATCGTTGAACTTGAGGATTGATACAACCTATCAATTCGAAGGATGTTCAACGGTGAACGCATAGGAAAAACCGTTCGTCAATCGGAGTTCGTTTGAACCTCCAATTGATTGTCCAAAGATCAGCCCAAGGCTAGTTTTACGCAAAAAACTGAGCCATCACACAAAAGAAACTAGGTCACGAAAACCCAGACTGTGGGGGCCCACAGAGTGGGCCCCGCGCGCGTGCTCTCCCAGGCAAGGTGCGTGCTCAGCACGTGCCCACGGGCGCGTGCTCAGCACGCGCCTGCCAGGCGCGGGGTGGGTCTCACCTGCATGAAGCGGGCAGGCCACACCCGCTTCTGATAGCGGGCCCCCGCCCGCATAGAAGCGGGCGGGGCTGCAGCCCGCCTTTTGGCGCGGGCTCAGCCCGCAATTAAGCGGGCGGGCCGGGTTGTGCCTCTGGGTTATGCCTAGGTCCGGCCAGGCGCCCAGGCCAGACCCAGTCTGGCCTGGGTCAGTCTGGTCTGACCTGATCTGATCCAATGGGCTGTTTTGGCTCTAACTTGAGCATCTGGTGTCCGATTTGGACGCCGTTCGAACCTGGGTCTAGACCTGGACATTCCCGTCTTACCCGTGAACTTTTCCTTGTGTTTAATTCATTAAATATTGTTTTAAACCATTTAAACCACATTTAATCTCTTTTGCATCAAATGCAAAATAGTCCCTATCTAGTCTTAAATTATCCTATTGCATCAAATGCAATTATTCCATCCCTTTACATCAAATGCAAATTACTCTCCCTAACTAATTTCTACCTATTACTTGACGAAGAATCACACTCTGTGTGAGACCCTACATCCTGACCCTTACAACAGGTTGGGCTCGAAGCCCTATACGGCAGTGACCACGAGCAGTGGTTGTCGTCTCTGCTTCAGGAATCATCATTATGTGGTTGACTCATCGACATGAGTATTGCCAGGACCACCCTGACTATGTCCGTGATGAATTACGCAGTTATAGTCTTTTCGTCTTAACTATGTCGTGTAGATCAAGTCTAGGGTACGGTCAAACTGTCAACCCCAATAACTTGACTCCGGTTAATTTCTATCGATCTTTAGTCAACTTATGTTGGACTTCTTCCAACATACTCTGCGCAGAGTTTTTACTAAAGACCGAACTAACTCTACGACACTAACTCCCATTGACCAGGAGAGACGAATCCTCTCTTGGTCATTACTCGCCTCGTACGTTTCAAGTGACACCCAATCAAAAGACCTTTCGACAGGCCTTGCCTCGAAGCTAGGTCAGTTGATCTAAGTGGCACCGTTCACGCACAGGTCCGTCAAAATGACCTCAAGTCAAAAGACCAACTAGCCTATCATCACTAAGAGTTATCATTGACAGATTTGTTAATGTAACCATATGATAACTCTTGTGGATCGTTCAGTGAACTCATTCTCTAATGAGCACCTGTGTCTCGTCTCCGACTTCGCCAAGTCGAACGATCATGAGATCATCGCCACCGCTTAACGATGAAGACCAAGACACAATGGTCTATCCGATGTTTCGATATCCTTGTCTCGAAACATCTACGACCACAAACCCCTTTAGACTTATGCTACAAACGATCAAACATTTCTCCATGATCGAGATACACATCTCGATACCTGTTTGACCTTGCATAAAGTCTCAGGACTTTACCTAAGTTAATGTCTAATGTTAACTACATTATAATATAACTTAGATAAATTATTACCAAACAGCTTACTGTTATTTCGAACAAGACGTTTGTGCTATTCACACAGAGATAAATAGCCTAGATGGCATCATTCTCCTACAGTCCACAGCTCAAGTGGATCTTCGACCGTAAGGTATTCAGACTTTAAGGTCTTGTCCACATGGCGGCGAATGTAGATAATGGCTTGAGCCTTCTCTATATCGCTAACATTTTCTTTTTCTTTTACAGCAGTAATGAGGGACTTCGCCCGCAGGTGAAACTTCACATCTAGCCGCCAGCTTAGATAGTTTCTACCTGATGCATCCAGCACTTCGAAATCGACGCTTGCAATTTTAGATTTATCTAGCAGAGCACAAATATGCATGAATTAATATTTTAATCAAACATTTTCATGCGGAGATAATATTTAATGAAAAGCTAAATGCGTGGATCGGCCAGTCCCACATAAAAAGAGCCCAAAGTCCATACAGTCCATATTACACAATTTGCAACTTAAAAAGAAAATACAACTTTGGAAACCCCGTGGGTCCCATATAATATCTCCAGCTTCAATTGTGGCCTCCATCTCCATGGAAAGTGGTCTTCTGTCTTTGACATTTACATAAGTTCATCGCTACAATTTCTCTCAAAAATAAAGGAAAAGTGCGAGAAATAAAATGTGGGACTTAAACAGCAGATCCAAAAACCACATTTAGTCATTCAGGCAGAAATATTGTGCTCATCAACATTTTCATTCACAAACATCGCAGGCAGTTATATTTGCATGAGGATAAATAATTTAATCACTTAATAATTATTAGACCACTGGGCAATGTCATACACCGTTAGGTTAGGTAACTAACAGCAGAGTGGTCGCAGGATCTTCCTAATTATTATGCTTAAATATAATGCACAACCACGTATAAAATATCCACAGAATAAGTCAGTGATGCAACACATGAATTAATGATTTTCAGAAGAATCATTTAATAAAGGGTTGTGCAAGTTGAGTTTATCCAAAACATTGGAGAAGAGCTTAAACAGTTAAACATGTTCTATGTAAAAGGAAAAAGATTTCCTTTTTAATTTATCCCCAAAAATGGTCCCAAGAGTTCCCAAAATCCCCTTTTTACGTGAATTTTTAGGTCGCCAAAAACGTCATTTTACTCAAATTTTTAGCCCAAAAAGTCTTTTTCGCAGCTTTTTTCTTTGTTCCCCCCAAATTTTTTTTCGAAAAATGGAATTTAACTGCGGGTTTGAAGCCCGCAGTGTGGCTGCGGGTTTGAAGCCCGCAGTGTGGCTGCGGGCTTCAGGCCCGCAGTCCAAATCTTTTTTTTGTTTTGCCTACGGGCCTGCCTGTGGGCTTCAGGTCCGAAAGGCTGATTTCCATTTTTTTTGTGTTTGGGCTTCAGGCCCGAGTAGGGGCGACGGCTAGGGTTAGCCACCCTAACCGCCGCCCCCCTAGGTTAGCCGTCGGGCGGCGGCTGACAGGGGGAAAGGGCGGGGCCGCCCGCCTTGGGGGGCGGTGGCATTGCAGCGCCGCCCCCCAGCGTGGGGGCGGCGGGGGGCGGAGGCGGGGAGCCGTGCCCCCTTCGAGGGAGGGGGGCCTGACGCGGCAGCGGGAAACGCCGCACCCCCCTTCAGGGGGTTTAGCCTCGCGGCGGCAAGGCAGCCGCCCCCCCCCCCTCCGGGGGGCTCTGTTGCGGCGGCAAGGCGAGCCATGCCCCCTTTTCGGGGGGGATCGCGACGGCAGGGCGGGCCACACCCCCCTTCGGGGGCATTTGTTGCGGCGGCGGGGTGTCACGCCCCCCTTTGGGGGGAATCGCGGCGGTGGGGGGCTTTGGGAGGGAAAATTTTTAGATGAATAAATTCGTCTTTTTCAGGTGATAAGCTATCTCCATATCGATCTTGCGAGATCTATGGGTAGATCAATCATACATATGATAAAAACATCGTTTTTAGCGATTTTTACCTCTATATCCGTCCTCCAGATATAGCGACGGTTGAACGAAGCCCTATGCAGATGACGACGCTAGATTGAGGAAGTCTTGCACCGCACGCATGGATCTCCCATCTCCCTTCACCTTCGCAACGAATGAAAAAAATTTTGTTGAAAATTTTTAAAGGCTCGTGCTGATAACGTGTTATAAATCAATTACTGGGGGAGGAGCCCCAGCTCTATATTTATAGGCAAGTGGGGAGAATATAAATATGGGCTACATTGATATGTGCCTATCTTTAAGATAGCCCATAATCTTAACCAACTCCGGTATTTAACCGTTCACAACAGATATGTTATATTTGTATGGGTTTTAAAGCATTGAATCACTAGTCTTGCAATTGTGATTCCCATCTATAATAATCTCTCACTTGGTAATTAGCTTTAAGAACTTGACGTATCAGGAATGCATTTCTGTGTCTCTCTTTATTTCAAAAAATATTTAAAAAATATTGATATGGTATATTTGTATGGTTTTTAAAGCATTGAATCATTAGTCTTGCAATTGTGATTGCCTTCCATAATAATCACATGTTAATTAGCTTTAAAAACTTGACTTATCAGGAATGCATTTCTTTGTCTCTCTTTACTTCAAAAAAAATAAACATTTGTGTATGCATTTTTAACATCATAACTTAAAAACTAAGTTGATATAATTATTTGTAAAAACATTTTCATCTACGATCTGTTTCTAATATCCTTTCTGTTTTAAAGCCAGATTATTATTTTGTGGTTTATGCAACCTTTTTAGACCACCTTTTAAAGTAAATTTTCTGTTTTGTGTCGTTTAACATTATGGAGGGTTCTCATTGATCTTTTGATGCTATTCTTTAAGGCTGTTTATAATTTGAATTCAATCACTGGACCAACCTTTGTTGGCAACGTATGTAAACAATATTATAAAGTGTATAAATATAGCCTAATTGAAACATGTTAGTAGTAACTAATGATTTGCTTTATTTTTGACAAGATCCCACAAAGCATACCCAGATTGACTACTTTATGTTACATGAGCTTGATTAGCTCTGTTAAGTTTGGAATTTATTTTTTAATCATTTTATAGAAAATAAAACTAAAAAGTGCTTTTGATTTGGATTGTCCAAATCTACCCCCTTTAATTGGATTTCTTAGTTGAAAGATGCCGTTTTGATTTGGATTGCATGCATGTGTGAAAGTTGAGAAATTAGTGAAAGTGGTACTTCCACTACTGGATTTTTACTCTAATGTTGATCGTTTATTAGCACAAGATGTTATTTTTCATGTGTTAATCTAGCTCGCATGTGGAAGATAGTTTTTTCCCCTGTTTAAATCTCTATAAGATATGGTGCATGAAGTTATTTATTGGTTCTTTATTTGTTGAGTTTATCCAAAGAATGAAACTATTTGGGTAGAAGTCTATGAACATGACATTTCAGCAATATGTCACCGTATTCAAAGAACTTTTGTTTCCCATACACATGAAAATATTTGTTCTATATAGCTATTTTATAAACTTCTGGCGTTTCACTTCTCTTGAGAGAACTCAAGGCATGATCAAACATATCCACACCCTTAAGATTGCCACCATAAAGGGAAGCTATTGTTTAAGTCTCAACATTTGTACGATCCGTAGGTCCTTGTGAATCCTTCTTAAGCTTTAGTATAAGTCGACTTTAAACGAAAATATCCATACACAATCTACAAATGGCTATTGATGCAATCCATATTCTCTCCTGGTGTACAAGTTTAGCATTTGCTCAGACGAAGTAGCATTAGCGATGTCTGTGATACAAAGAGATGCACAGACCATAAAAGGAAATAGATGCAAAATGAATGTAAGAACCACGTTATACAATATGAGACTGCATAAAGATAAACATATAAGAATTACCGCAGCTACTATGTGGGATGACTTTCACATTAGTCATTAATCACCAACGAACATATAGGCATACTGCATTTTATTTCTTTGCAATTAGAGCATTGTACCATTCTAAACATGTAAAAATCAAAGTTATCAAGCCATAGTTTAGTGTTGCATATGAATGTAGTAATCAATTGTCAAAATTCTAAGTTAATCAATTTTTTTGTAGTGTAATATTTAAATGAACAGTGCCCTTAGGGCACATGTTAAATTGGGAGAAAACTAAATTTTGGAGGAACTAATTTTTTGGGGGGGAACTAAATTCTTGGGAGAAGCAAATTTTGAGGTAACTAAATTTTTTGAGGGAACTAAATAATAATCATTGTGCTTTAAATTTTGGGAAAACTAACATTGTGAGGGGGGATATCTTAAATGAACGGTGCCCTATGGGCACGGGTTATGACTAGTTGGCATACAAATGAATATGTTGATGCATATGTAGCACGTATCTCTAAGATGTAGAGTAGTTGTATATTATTTTAGTGGTGTATGTGCATGCATATGTGATACATATACGCATGAATGTGTAGTCATATACATGAAATGCTATATGTGGTCTTGATTAGGTTGTAGATGTGTTGAAAAGTAACATGTATATATGTGCCTTATGTGTATGTACCTATGTATAATGACATATAAATGTGGATATATGTTGTATGACTATATGCTTCTACTATATGCTTCTACTATATGTATATTGGGGTGTATCTTATTGTGTATACGTGGATGATTACGTCTTGTATTGCATAATTTTTGTGTATTTAACTGAATTATGTGTTATTCGTATGTGAAAGTCCTCATGTTATATAGTTAGATAGTTAGACATAGATGTATGGTGGAGTAGTTATTTGAAAGCGTGTAACTACTGGATGGTTATATATGTGTATGTCACTTGTGTGAGCATGATATGTGTGTCTCTATATGTGTAGTGTGTAGATACATATGAGACCTACTTGAAAGAGAATGTACTTATGGAAGTGTAGATGTGAACATATGTATATGTGTATATGCTTGTATGTAAGTTTATCTGTATGTACATTGGCATGGAAAATTGTAAGGCTATTTGTAAGTATTGGTATAGTTGTATATGTACATAGGTGTAGCCATACGGTTGCTTGTGTATAGGATTGTATCTCTATATGGTGTGGATATGTGTTGTGTATTGCTACATGTATACTACGCGTAGCCTATATGTGTTGTATGGAGATAAGTGTTATTGGATCTAAATGTGATATAAGATTGGTGTAGTAGTATATATGGATGATTGGTTGGGTGTATTATGTAAAGTTAGTTGTATGTACGTATTGTCTTGGAAATATTGGATAGAATACATTGTATTGCATATATTGTATTGTATAGGATATATTGTATTGCCAATAGTGTATATGTGTATAGATGGGTGTACGTCTTGGTATAGGTGTGTGTGTGTGTGTGTGTGTGTGTGTGTGTGTGTGTGTGTGTGTTTGTGTGTGCGTGCGCATGTGGATATCAATATATACATGTATGTATGGAGTTTTCTAGGTGTATACTGTTGTGAAGCGGATGGATAGGTATGTAGGACCAATATGTCTTTATTGTTGTGAATATTATATGCCTCATGTTGTACTTATATGTATGGTATTGTATTGTTATAGTTATATGGATAGCTGTGGTGTGTGTACGTATATGATATAGTTGTGATGTGTTCATGTTTATGCTATAGCAACGGTGTGAATGTCTATGTATATACCTATATGGATGTATCTATGGAATATAAACATTGATATGTGTATGTTACGACCTCAAGATCGGTCCAGTCGATCTAGGCCCACATGTTCAAAGCCCAAGTCATGACCCACTGAATCTCCACAATGAGACTTAGCTCACCGAGTCCCTGAGAAGCTCGCCCAAGTAGAGTGGCAAGTTCTTCATCCGAATTAAAGAGAAGAGCCCTCCGGTAGATCGCACACGTTCTATGCGTGCTCGCCCCAAAGTGGCTCGCCCCAGAAGCAGCTCGCCTACCTCTCTGTCCCAAAGAAGTCACCCAAGGAGGGATGCGACTTGCCACAAACATCACTACCAGTTTCACTACAGACAAAGTCTGACAAAAGCACACCTGGCCGCTTCATCGTCTGACCACCTGCCGAAAGCACGCATAGCCGTTTTGTCGCTAGACAGCCTGACAAAAGCACACCTGACATTTACGGCTCTGACGGCCTGACAAAAGTGTGCCTGATATGTTCGGCCCTGACATCAATGGCTGAATCCCTGACACCCTGACACCGCCAGCTCAGTAAAAGCAACCGACTCCAGCAGCCTATAAATACCCCCTCTCCTCCAAGCGAGAAAGGGGTTGATTGGCTGACTAATCTGTATGAAACCCTAACACATCTACTTATATTCAAGGTCGAATATCCTCCACACATTCGTGCCTTCCACACTAGTTTGCCACACAAGCATCGATCTGCCACTAAGATCGCCCCGTGTGTCCGACATTCTCCAAGCAGTCACCCGCTGACTTAAGCATCGAAGAGGCTACGAGCTGGCACCCAGCCTCACCTTTCTGACGAATTGTTCTCCTTGCAGGTAGTTCACCTCTGTTGTCGGTGGGTGGATTGACCTAGGGCAACCAACTCCAATAGACGGGCAATCTACTCCGATTGATGGACGACCTTGAGATTTCCATCTACAAAGCGTCTTCCAATCGAGATTTTCCTGGTCTACAACCCAAAACTTATAATCATTGTACCCGTGATTCACATTTCAATATAAATTCAGTGTTAGTAGATTTTACCCCGCAATAATTGGCCTCATCTGTGGGAACAAGGGTTACATCCATGGCAAACCCCACACAAAGTCACCGCAGTCATCGTAGCGGGAAACAGCCAATGCTCGAGGAGGCCCCCTCTCCTAGGAGGTCCCCACCGAGAGATGCACCCTTTGAGGGGTCAGACGCTACCATCGAGGCCGCAACCCGTGGCATTTATCAAAGCTTTGATATCTTCGACAAAGTGATGAAGGACATGTCTGCGGCAAAATCTACGAGGCGGCCTCAAACATCAGGCACCTCCAGACCTCTCAACGTGAGGCGGAACCTCCTCCCCGAATTTGATGAAGAAGTGGCTGCTCAAAGGAGGCGCTTCGAAGAAGAGGAGTTAGCCGCTCTACAGAGGAGTCTTGATGATGACGAGGCAGCCGATAGGCAGAGAAGGTACGACGAGGAGGAGTCTGCGATATGAAGATGGCTTGACGAAGAAGCAGCTATCCGACATCAGCATTACATTGCCGTTGTGAGGGAGAGGATCCAGCAGAGGAGCTTGGGAATCCCCTACCCATCGATCGAGATAGTGTGGGAGCACATCCCGCAAGATCAAGCTACGGAGAGTCGCCCTTGCAGGAGGTCACCAAGCCCAAGGCGCAAAGGGCGCCCCCATCAAGGCCAAAGCCCCCCCGGGCTGAGCGCCTCTATCCTAGGTGCAATGGTCGACGGGGGCATAGCCGCGAGCCAAGCTCAGTGCCCAGGGCACATAGAAGGGACTCTCCTGAGCGTCGAGGTGGCTTATCTAGGGTTCGAGGCATTCGGGACGTCGCACGAAGGTTGCCAGTATCCCCCAACATCCCGAAGAAGCCAACCCGCTGACACGAAGGGTGATCTCAACCTCGATACCGTGTAGGTTCAAGCTACCCCAACTTGAATTGTACGACGGCTCGGGCAATCCACTCGAACACATGCAGCGCTTTAGGGGGTAATGGAGATCCAAGGAGCGGACGATGAGCTCCTCTGTTGTGCCTTCCCGACGACTCTGAAGAAATCTGCCATGGAATGGTACAACGACTTACCGGGTAGATCGATTGACTCCTTTGGCGAACTGTCCCAGAAGTTCTGTATGTAATTTCGAGCAGGGCGTAGAAGGAAGAAGGCTCCTGACTATCTGTTTACGATAGTCCAGGAGGAGAGGAAGACCCTCTAAAGGTTCAAGCAGCGCTTCAACAAAGAGCGTCTTAGCGTGACGAGCTGCGGAGATGAGCTCTCCATGGCAGCCTTCAAGAAGGGGCTCACCAATCGCAATCGGCACAAATCTCTCCTCCACGACCCGCCAATGGACCTTGACGCTCTCTTCTCCAGAGCGGACAAGTTCATGCTCAGAGAGGAGTCATTGGGGGCAAAAAAAGCTGTTACCCCAGCCGAGCGTCCCAGAGCTGAGCCATAGCCTCCACCTAGGCCGAGGCAGGATGACCGCCCCCAAGGGCGAGATCAAGATCACCCCTGAGGGTGCAACCAGGGAGGCCCCGAGGGCAGGATCGCCACGGACCTCTGAGGGGGTTCCACGTTCCTAGGAACCCCGCTCCAAGGAACAGACCTGAAAGAGCGCTGGAGGAGGTCCACTATACAAGGCTCAATGCCATGCTGGCCGAAGTAATGGCAGTGGCCAAGACGGGTGGATTTCTCAGAGACCCGCCCCGGAGATGAAGGGGAGGCCGAACAAGTGCAATGCACAGAAGTACTGTTGGTACCACCGCAACCATGGCCACGACACCGACAATTGCTTTGCTCTGAAGAAGGACATAGAACGGCTAATCCGGGGAGGCCACCTTCAGAGATTCGTCGATCAAAAAGGCCAGAGGTGAGAAGGGCGAACTCTAGCAGAACACATCCGGTAGGTCCAGTCCCAAAACGCCGAAACTGTCGCCCATCCTATCACTGGTCCGATCATGTGCATTGATGTGATATGCGATGGACTGGCCTCGGGCGGAACCTCGGCGTCGCTAAGGAAGAATTATGCAAGGCAGGTCATGGTGGCGAGCACTGGTAAAGGGGCGAAGCGAAGAAGGGTAGCTCCACCCCCATCTCCTTCTTTGACGACGACCTGGATGGGATTGAGATGCCATATGACGACGACATCGTCATCGAGGCACTCATTGGGCCGGGGATTGTGAGAAAGCTCTTGTTCAACACCGGTAGCTCGTGCGACATACTGTTGTTGTCGACGATCTAGAAGATGGGACTGGGTGAGGCTGACTTGAAACCATGCTTGGGACCAATTATCGGCTTCACTAGCCATTCGGTGCCCATTGTCGAAACGATCGATCTGCCTGTCACCCTGGGGGAGAGGTCAAGAATCGTTACGTGAATGACGTAGTTCGTCGTTGTCAACAACCCCTCGGCGTACAATGGCATCATAGGGTGGCCTTACATGACCGCCGTCGAAGCTCTCCCCTTGTTGCTGCACCAAATGGTGAAATTCCAGACCCCGTATGAGATTGGGCAAGTGCGAGGAAGCCAGAGGCTCTTGCAAAGCTGCTACGTCAGCTCCACCAAACAAAAGCAGTCCAAGCAAACTCTGTCGGTCAAACTCCTCGTCGGTCGGGATGACTTTGAACGCCAGTAACCAACCCCGGTGGAGGGTGTAGAGGAGGTTCTTCTGACGGAAGAAGCAGACAAGACTGTGTCGATCGGCACGAAGTTGACCGCAAAGTTGAGGGCGGGGCTGATCGACCTCGTCAGGGAAAATGCCAACATTTTCGAATGGTCGCCCTTAGACATGCCTGGGGTCGACAAGGCGGTGATCACACATGAGCTGCACGTCGACCATGAAGCCCACCCTGTTCAGAAGAAGAAGAGGAGCTCTGGGTAAGAGAAGATGTGGGCATCGAGAGAAGAGGTGGAGCGGCTCCTCGAAGCCAAATTCATCAGAAAGGTGAGCTATCATGATTGGCTTGCCAATTTGGTGACGGTGAAGAAGTCCAGTGGCAAATGGCAAATGTACGTGGACTTCACCGACCTCAACAAAGTCTGCCTGAAGGATAGCTTCCCGTTGCCAAGGATCGAAAATCTGGTGGACAATGCCTCAGGGTATGAACTCCTAACTTTTATGGATGCCTTTCAAGCTACAACTAGATATAGATAGCAACCCACGATGCGGAGAAGATGGCGTTCATCACGGACCGGGGCACATTTTACTACACCAAGATGTCGTTCGGACTCAAGAATGTCAGGACGACCTACCAATGGATGGTTGCCAAAATCTTCCATCCCCATGTTGTTAGGAATCTGGAGGTCTACATCGACAACATATTGGTGAAATCAAAGAGGGCCAAAGATCATCTTGCCGGCCTGGAGAAGACATTCCAAAAGGTGCGGCGCTACAACCTGCGGCTTAACCCAGCTAAATGCATATTCAATGTCGAGTCGGGGAAGTTCCTTGGCTTCATGATCACCAAGCGAGGAATTGAGACCAACCCCAACAAAATCACCACCCTCGCCAACATGACGGAGCCAAGGACGATCCGGAACCTTCAAAGGCTGAATAAACAGATTGTCGCGCTTGGAAGATTCATGTCAAAGTCAGCGGAGAGATACTCCCATTCTTCAAGGCTCTTCAGAAGGCCCTCACTGATAGGAAGGGCATGAGAAAGGTGGTGGAGTGGGACGACTCCGGTACAAGAGCTTTCGACGAGCTGAAGGCCTACCTACAAAGCCCACTGATGCTAGCAAAGACCAAAGAAGGAGAGCAGCTTGGCATCTACCTTGCCACGACTGAGGAAGCTGTAAGCTCGGTCCTAATAAAGGAGGACGTGGGCATCCAGAGGCCGGTCTATTATGCCAGTCGGGTGCTCCAAGATGCGGAGACCCGCTATGAGCCCATCGAGAAGATCGCCTACTGCCTGGTTCTGACCGTAAGAAAGCTCCGACCCTACTTCCAGGTGCACACTATCGTCGTCTACACCCTCGCCGCTGGAAAAGAACTTGAGAAGGCTAGAGAGGTCAGGCCGAATGCTGAATTGGAGTGTCGAGCTCAGTGAGGTCGACATTATCTACAAACCCATGGCAGCGATCAAGTGGCAAGCACTAGTAGACTTCGTGGCGGAGTGCACCATGGGAGAGAATGGCGACCCCCTCCCCCCGAGATCGCCTGGGTGCGGCACCCCAGCAGCTCGCCGTTGAAAATCCTCCCTCTACTTCCACCCAGTCTGATGGCAAGCAGTGGGTCGTCCATGTCGATGGATCGGCCACAGCATCAGGGAGAGGAGCCGGCATTGTAATTGAGACCCCGGAGGGGAGCCTATTGGAGTACGCCCTCTGCTTCAATTTCTTGGTGACCAATAATGTGGTGAAGTATGAGGTCGCCCTCAACGGCCTAAAGCTCTGGCGGATGCTTGGAGCAACAAATGTAATGTTGATCAGCAATTCGAAGTTAGTCGTCCAGTAAATTGAAGGAAGCTTCGAGGTGAGGGAGGAACTGATGAAGCGGTGCCTGAAGTGTGCCCGCGCCGAACTCCTCAAATTAAGGAGAGCGGCGGTCTAACATCTGCCGAGGTTAAACAATCTCCGCGCCGACGCCCTCCCAAAGCTGGCTTCATCTTCTCCGGCAGAAATTGGAAAAGCTATCTACATTGAGAACTTATTGATGCCCAGCATTAAGGAGGGAAAATTGATGTGTGTCGACCAAGAGCGATCGTGGATGGACACGATCGTCTCTTACCTGAAGGCCGGAGCCCTACCGTAGGATATGCTGGAGTCACGGAAGACCGAGAGATGTGCCTTATCGTTCGTGATCTTCGGCGATGTACTCTACCGAAAGCGTCGCGTGAAGAACGACGTATTGCCCTATTTAAAGTGCCTGGGGCCGAGAAGAGCTAGGGAGGTCATCCACATGATACATGATGGATTCTGTGGGAATCATCATGGGGGTCGCACCCTAGCACATAAGGCAGTCCGGTACGGCTACTATTGGTCGACTATGCTGAAGGATGCAATCAACTTCGTCAAGCGGTGCAAGGAGTGCCAAAAATTCTTCAGGCATATAAAGGCTCCTCCCACCGACCTGATTCCAATCCTCAGCCTGATTCCATTTGCTAAGTGGGGCCTCGACATCCTCGGACTGTTCCCAATGGCAACCAGAGGAAGGAAGTTCCCAGTTGTCGCCGTCGATTACTTCACAAAGTGGATCGAAGCAGAGCCCCTAGCACGCATTACCTCAAAAGACATGAAGAACTTCGTCTAGAAGTCTATCATATGCTGCTTCGAGATACCAACGGGACACAGTTCGAATCCACGGACTTCAGAGAATTCTGCTCAGAGTGGGACGTCAACCTCCACTTCGCATCTGTAGTGCACCCGCAGAGCAATGGCATGGCCGAGGCAGTAAACAAGTGCATCCTCGAACCCCTGAAGAAGAAGGCCGGTAATGCTCATGGATCTTGGCCTGACGAGCTATCCGGCATCCTTTGGTCTTACCGCACAACCTACAAAGCTTCAACTGGCGAGAGCCCCATCATGCTAGCTTATGTGGCGGAAGCCATCGTCCCGGTGGAGGTCGGCGACCATTCTCTCTGTCTCCAGTATTTCGATGAACAAGCGAATGATGAAGGCCTCGACCTCAACACTAAACTCCTCGATGAGGTAAGGGATCGTGCTCTAACATGTCTTATCAAGCACAGCCAAAGGATGGCGAGGTATTACAATTCTCGGGTGAAGAAGAGAAACTTCAGAGTCATCGACCTCGTCCTCAGGGACGCCACCTTCAAACCCGAGGTCGGCCATCACGAAAAGCCATCCGTCAAATGGGAGGGCCCCTACAAAATAGCGGACGTCGTGGGACCTGCAACCTACATCTTGGCAAACATGGAGGGCGAAGAACTAGCTCATCCATGGAACGCCCAATACTTTCTCAAGTACTATCAATAAAATTTGTAATTTTATTTTTGTACCAACAATGTGTTGTTTGAATAAAAGTTTCAGATCCTCTCCAAGATGGAAATAACCTCCATAAAGGTCGCCTTAATCATCTGGAGCGGGCTAATTCATTACAGGTAAACTCCTGTGTTTTCGTTTGTACATATGTATTATGTGAACTGAAATTGCAGCCCGCCACACAAACCGAAGTGATAAATGCAAGGTCGGCTACGTCCCATCTATGCCAGCACTCTTGAAGACCTCCGGGGCAGTTCTCCATCCAAACCGGAGTGATAAATGCGGGGTCGGCTACGTCACATCTATACCCGCATTTTTGAAGACCTCCGAGGTAGTTCGCCATCCAAATCAGAGTGATAAATATGGGGTAGGTGACGGCCCAATACCCGTCCGATTACAAAGGATGCGGGTAGGCGACGGCCCAATACCCGCCCTCTTAAATACTTTCGGGGCAGGTCGCAGTGCAACTACCCATAGCGTGCCAGACCTTGCTAACCAAACCGGACAGGGGCATGACAGAGGGGCTACGACCCCGACCTCTTTCTCAGGAAGACATTCGAGGCAGGTCATGGTACAGCTACCCATAGCATGCCGGACTTCGCTAACCAAACCGGACAGGGGCTTGAAGAAGGGCTCCGGCCCGAAATTCTCCATCAGGAAGACCTCCAGGGCAGTTCTCCATCCAAATCGGAGTGATAAATGCAGGGTAGGTGACAGCCCAATACCCGTCTAATTACAAAGGATGCGGGATAGGCGACGACCCAATAACCGCCCTCTCAAAGACTTTCGGGACAGGTCGCAGTGCAGCTACCGATAGCATGCCAGACATTACTAACCAAACCAGACAGGGGCATGACGGAGAAGCTACGGCCTCGACCTCGTCCTCAGGAAGACTTCTGAGGCAGGTCACGGTGCAGCTACCTATAGTGTTCCAAACTTCGCTAACCAAACCGGACAGGGGCTTGAAGAAGGGCTACGGCCCGAAATTCGCCCTCAGGAAGACCTACGGGGCAATTCGTCGTCCAAACCAGAATGATAAAATGCAGGGTCGACTACAGCCCATCCATACCTGCACTCTTGAAGACCTCCGGGGCAGTTCACCATCCAAACCGAAGTGATATATACGGGATCGGGTACGGCCCATCTATATCCGCACTCTTGAAGACCTCCGGGGGAGTTTGCCATTCAAACCAAAGTGATAAATGCGGGTCAGTTATGGCCCATCAATACCTACCCTCTAAAAGACCTTCGGGGCATGCCACGTGCAACGCCCTCAAAATACCCTGGAGGCGATCTATCTCTACAAAGAGCTTCACCAACCCAATCACAGTCAAACTCCATAACATTCCTCTTCTCCGGGGCCTTAGCCACTTCCAAGCAAAAAGTTGGGGGCATACACACTAAGGCAAAAAGTGGTGATAAGCAGCAACACAAGCACAAAAGATAAATAAGGCGAACTGCCTAAGGTATATTTCATTAAAGTTAAAGTCAATACATTTACATTTAACTTTCTACACTATGTCCTACAGATGGCCCTGAGACCGGCCTTACATGTGGAACCCCCTAACCACCTTATGGTGCCTCTCTGCGGCTGTCGACATCTTCAGGCACCTCCGCTTGTGCCTCGACTTCGGTCTCCACTGGTCCCATCGATGTGACCTCCCCTAGCCTCCAACATCGCCACCAGCCTGATCGCTGCCCGACGGACCTGCTTCTCTGGCTTCCTCTTCCTCCTCGCCATCCGAGGCCGCCAACAACACGGAGAAGTCGACCTCCAGTCCGGGATGCAGCCTCTTCATCCTCTTCTCTGCCCTCACAAGGCCCGCCTGAAGGCCCGCCTACAAACCTGCATGTCGGCCCTCCGCCATGCTCTTGGCCCGTACATCCTTCATGATGGGAAGGAGCTCATCCATCTGGTACTTGAGGACGGCCTCTGCCTTCATGGCCTCAGGGTCGATCTTCTTCAGCTCCTCCACCTGACGCGTGAGCTCGACGATCTCCTGCCCAGTTTTCTCCACCTTCACAGCATGGGCATTCTTCAAAGCGACCCTTTGGGCCTCTGCCTCCTCAACCTGCCAGGCCAGATCCTCCGAGATCTTAACCTGCTTCTCCATCTCCTCCTTCTGGGTCACATAAAACCCGTGTACCTCTTCCAACTTTGCCTCCATGTTTTGCAACCGCTTTATGACCTCCTTGAGCTCGGCGTCCTTCTTCTACAGCTCATTGGCGGCCGCCTGGAGCTCCATCTTCTTCCGACCGATGGTCGCCTTGAGCATGCCCACGTTAGTGTGGCACTGCACGGATGTCATCGCCGCCACAGCCTATCAAAGAAATAGAATACATGAGCCCGTATGAAAGAATGCAGACCGGCAATATGAGTATGGGAAAGCATCAAACCTGCATGATGTGCCAAATTACCATGCTGCAGAGGTGCTCGGGACCAACATTGTACAGGGACTCCCGTTCCATGAGAAACAGACTGTTCTCTGCCAGACGGGCCGCAACCCCGGCATCCTCGAACAACAATTCCTTGGCACCAACCGGGTAGCTCGACCCGGAAAGCTCGATCTTTGGAATCGCCAGGATCTCGGCCTTCTTCGCTTTGAAGCAGACAAGCGCTGCCGCATAGCTTGGATGCCCCAGAGCCCTCAAGTTCGGCTTCCCTTGCTCCCAAGGGGGGCATCTAAAGGGCCAACGCTCGACCCCTATAACTTTGACCTAGGTCGACGGGCCCTGGGGCGTGGCGATCGTTAGATCGGCCACCGACTCCTCGGCAGCATCGAGGTCGGCTAAGCTACCCAACGCGTCCTCACTCGTACGCGGGGAGGAAGTGGTTGCTATGGACGTCTTCTTCTTTGGTCTCTTGCTCCGGTCCCCCTCCTCCTCAACTCGCACAGTGGACACCTCCTCCAGGCTCTGCTTCTGCCCGGCCTTCTTC
This sequence comes from Scilla litardierei, assembly GCA_030789695.1. Taxonomy (NCBI): domain Eukaryota; kingdom Viridiplantae; phylum Streptophyta; class Magnoliopsida; order Asparagales; family Asparagaceae; genus Scilla; species Scilla litardierei. The sequence continues at coordinate 540 of JAULAV010005092.1, read as the reverse complement.
AGCAAGCCCTTGACATCACCGCCTTGCCTTTGACCACGGCTGCCTGCTCCTTGAGTGTCGGTCCCTCGGTCGATGGCCCCCCATCGCCATCCTCATTAGTTCATCCCTCGACAGACTCATGACTGCACCTGCAAAAAGAAAAGAGATCACGGTGAGCAAATATGAAGAAGGTCGCTTAGATCACAGTACCTTCGGGCCAGATATGGAGGGCGATTTGGTGGTGCTTGACCAGCTTCGCATGTTTCCGGAGCTCGCGGGGGATCTCCATCAAGATCTTGGAGTTCTTGAGATCATGTCCCTGCAGAGTCACCTCCTTGTTCGATTTGGGATTCAACCTCCCCCAGTTCGACCGCAAAGACAAGTCCACCGTCGTCAAGATGAAAACAAACTTCTCCTTCCACTCCCTCACTTTACTCGGCAAATCAAGGATGAGATGCCGATCCTTCCTTACACTGACATAATAATACACTACTCTCCACTTCGCTTCGAAGAAATGCCGGAACAGTAGTAGGGTTGGACTTATGCCACTACCAAAGCAGA
>JAULAV010005091.1:0-108905 GCA_030789695.1 Scilla litardierei | reverse complement strand
TTCAAATGACTTAATTAAAAATGGCATGGCTTCACTAAGCGAGATCAAGTCAAACGATTAAGAAAGTAAGGTTTCATTTGAAAGAAATGGTCGATGGTGAGCAAAAGGATGTGGTGTATCAAAATATGAAGAGGGCAATTAATATATATATTGGTTTTGGGGCGTAAAAGATTTTTGTTGCTGTCATATGAGGTGATATTTATTCAAGCAAATCTATAAGGTCCTCTCGCTGTCGAGAGGATTCGTGTTTATTGAAAGCATAAATTTACGTTATTGGTACACTACTGGATTGATATCACATATAGCAAAAGGTGGATCCCGTATCGTTGCTGGTGCAGGCAACTGCTCCAACTGCTCCCTATGTGGCTCTGCCAGGCGCGTATGTCCACGAACACCAACGAACTCCAGCAATGCATCCTCCAGCATTCCCACAAGGACTCCACATGTACCCTACAGAGAATAGGATGCCTCAGTTCGCTGAAAAAATTTCACCTTCATAATAAAAGTATTCCAAAGAGGATCGTCTATAGAAATATATGAAATAAATAGTGGTGGACGACACTTCCCTCGAAATAATTCAATATCCTCTTGTGCTTTGATAGCGATCTCCGTGGTGTCCTCCCTCAGCTGCTCAGATAACTCTAGATCATAGGTGTAGACCTCCATGACAAGTTCGTTTAGATATGACACGTCTAAGCATACCTCAGATCCATAATTGTACGTGTGATGCAAAAGGTACGACGTGTCAATAATGTCTGAATTAAAATAAATATCAAATGGAATACATAATTCAGAAAGGGAATGGGTAAAAATATCTCCCTGAGTGGGAGCAATAGGCTCTGTGGGATAGTCCTTGGCGTCAGTGGAAGGATGAGGTGGCTACGGAAGCTCTAATGGAGGAGGGTAGTGCTCGGGATCCTTATGAATGGTTGTGTCCTTGTCCCGATGCATGACTTCCTCGGTGATAAGCTCTGGCTCCGTGTGTAAGACCTCCTCAAAACCATGCTCTGGCTCCACAGTGTGCTCTTTTGCCTTCTCATCAACTATCAATGTAGGATCCCTCTGGAATGGTGATGCTGGCTACTCATGTGTGTCAACTTATGGGGATGTATCATGTGGAGGGGAATGCCCACAAGCAACCCAAAAATTTATTCTATCCCCTTCAAGAATGACATGGATGTCCTCCTCAATTGTTCCTGCAGCTGAAACACGGTTCATAACAAAACCTGTAAATCGTGGCCCAAATGCATCACCTGCTGTAATGCTAGTTGAACCGGTGAACCTTACTAACTCCAAGAGGCCTTTCAATAAGTTCTGAAATGTGTCCTCCTCTAGCGGTGTATATGACTCAATTTCTGCTTCCTCCACTGCCTCTTCATCCATCCACTCTTCATATGCAATAGCTGCATCGTAGGATGTGGGATCGATGACGGCACATTTTGACTCTGGTAATATGACTGGCGATGCTTCTTGCCCATAAGATGAGGAAGCAGATGATCGCTCCAAAATGCAACCCAAGAGCACAACCTAGTCAAAAACTGGTCGGCCCCGGATATACACCCGGAGAACGATTGTAGTTTTACCGCAAGCGCACGGCGTAGTGGCGAGCGGGTATCGAACACGAGGAGGTGGTGTTGGTTCCAATCTATCCTAGGTTGGTTTGACTACGAACGTTTTATTGGTGTGGAGATGGTTATGGTATAATGTAATGGCAATGGTGATGGATGTCGGTGTCGGAGATAGAGAAATCGGTCAGATATCGATTCAAAAACAATACAATAAAAGAGTCTAGGGCTAGGGAATCCCCACTACGGATCGTCATTCGTCATTGTGAATAGTGAATCTCAATATTACTAGGCTTGCGTTGAGGTGAACTAGTCGTAACTGAATAGAGAACCAAGCTCACGCTCTCGCGCTATTGCCGGTCTATAGCAAACCTAGATTAGAGCCCACTCTCGTGCAAACCCGAACCTAAGCCACTAGCTTTAGGATCGACATCATTGTCCAATCGCTTCTCGAGCCCACTCTCGTGCAAACTCGAGTCACGATCTAGGTTGTGATAGTTCGTATTCGTACAATCTCTTGCAAACGAATATTGGTATAGATTTACAATTAAAAATCCTAGCTTTGGTCCAATCTCTTGCAAACCAAATCTAGAGAAATCCAATTGTAAATCTAAATCGAATATCTAGGCCTTCCCATCGATTAGAATCCAATCTCTTGCAAATCCCAAATCGATGGAAATCCCTACCTATCCGTAGTAAATCAATCACAACTTAACCTCCTAGCAATTCTAGCAATTTAGAAATTCATTCATCACAAATATGAAATTAGATCCATAGGGTTCATCCCCAAACCCTAGAACAACAAATCTACTCTAGCATAGCAATAAGGATATGAGAATCAATAGAAATCATTGCTTGCATACAAAAAGATAGAAAAACAAAGATTCAAATAAAAAGAAGAAAATACTTAGCTTGATGAAGATCTTCAATCCAAAATACAAGCTTTTCGATCCAAGAGGGGGCCTAGGGCATGGCCTAACCTCTAAAATAATCCTAAGAAAAACATATGGGGGCTAAGAAAACATAATGGGGATTTCCTCTAATGGTGGCTACAAAACCCTTATATAGTCTCCCAAAACCCTAGCTAAAAATCCTAGAAAACCCCTCAAATTCGTGCCCAAAAACAGCCCAAACCGCAACTTAAAATCTGGGCCCGCCGCCGACTCGGCCGAGTTGAAAATGTGACTCGGCCGAGTGGAAATTCCTGCACTGCAGCGTCAACTTGCAGAAATTCTCCAGATTGCATCCGACCTCCGATTGGCGCGTTCTTGGCGGAGTTGGAACCTTCATAAAGTCTATTATCCATAAAAAATATGAGAAAAATACTTTGATTGCTGGAATGATAGCAGATTTCAAAAGAGTGGGAGGCTGTCTGAAAATCTGGGCGCTGCGTGTCCTCGGCATCACTCGGCCGAGTTGACTTCTCTACTCGGTCGAGTGGGCTTCTCTACTCGGCCGAGTGGGCTTCTCTACTCGGCCGAGTCGGAACCCTCACTCGCCTGACGGATTCCAGTAAGTCTGGGATTTTTGCTTGCCGTCGTCGTGATGCCACTCGGGCGAGTGGTGTCTCCATGCTCGGCCGAGTGGGATGGCGATGCTCGGCCGAGTGCACGCTGATACTCAATCTGCTGCGTGTCTGATCTAGCCGACCGAGCGAGCTTCTTTGCTCGGCCGAGTGACTCCTTCACTCGGCCGAGTGGCATGCTGAAAATGCCCAATCTTCTCCGTTTCTCCTCCTAGTCGCTCCTACGGAGTTCCTTCTTCTTCCACACATCTCCCATCGCCGAATATCCCTCAAAAGAGCCTTGGGTGACGCTCCGGAGTGGATGCAAGTCCCTTAAGCTCATTTTTACTCCCGATCGCTCCATATTTCCTGAAATCCGACAAAAACAAGAAATAGTGAAAAGTAATGCAATATCGTCGAATAATCGTGAAAATCGTAATATGAGCAACCGAAATGGCGTGAAAACATGCGGAAAAAAGGTGTAAAATATGGACCGATCAGCAGAACTGATATCTTTGGAAATTCCTGCAACCTTAAGCATGAGTGCACTCATTTCAAGGTCTCTTTTCACCCATTCCAATTGAAGGGAGTTCTTTTCAATTATGTCTTGTATTTCAACCTGGTGGCATGCATCTCATCAAAAAAAATCCCTTTGTATCTCATCAAGCTCAGGCCAGTGCATTTCCTCACAAAAATATTCTCCCGTCTGAGCACTCTGATCAAAGTCTGTGGTCCACATAATATCATCCATAACACCTGATCAACAAAGATAAATACCTGGAGAAAAATTTCAGTGGCATAAAAGAATGTAGAAATGATAATAATGGTGGCGAGGATGAAAATTTCCTTTTGTTAATTTTTTTCGTAGTCTAATCAACATAATTGTGACAAATTGGCACCCAACGGGAAACACCTCCCTAGCAACGATACCAAAAACTTGATCAGCCCCCGGATACACACCCGGGAGATAGTCGTAGTTTTACCGCAAGCACACGATATAGTGGCGAGCGGGTATCGAACACGAGGAGGTGGTGTTGGCACCAATCTATCTTAGGTTGGTTCGACTACGAATGTTTATTGGTGGAGATGGTTATGATGTGATGTAATGACAATGGTGATGGATGTCGGTGTCGGTGATAAAGATGTTGGATAAATATCGATTCAAATTCAATATAATAAAAGTGTCCAGAGCAAGGGAATCCCCACTACGGATCGTCAAGCATCTCTGTGAATCGCGAATCTCAATGTTGCAAGACTTGGTTTAAGGTGAACTAGTCGTAACTGAATAAAGAACCAAGCTCACTCTCTCGTGCTATTGCCGATCTATAGCAACCTAGAATATGGCTCACTCTCGTGCAAACCCTAAACTAAGCCACTAGCATGAAGATCGACATCATCGTCCAATCGCACCTCGAGCCCACTCTCGTGTAAACTTGAGTTATGACCTAAATTGTGATAGCTCTTATTCGTCCAATCTCTTGCAAACGAATATGGGTATAGATTTATAATAAAAATGCTAGCTTTGGTCCAATCTCTTGCAAACCAAACCTAGTGAATCTCAATTATAAATCTAAATCGAATATCTAGACCTTCACATTGCTCAGAGCCCAATCTCTTGCAAACTCCGGATCAATGGAAATTCCTAGCTATCCGTAATAAATCAATCACAATCTAACCTTCTAGCAATTCTAGCAACATAAAAATTCATTCATCACAAATCTGAAATTAGATCCATAGGGTTCATCCCTATGCTCTAGAACAACGATCAACCAAGCATAGCAATAACGATATAGGAATCAATAAAAAACATTGCTTGCATATAAAAAGTATCAAATCGATGATTCAAATAGCAAGAACAAAGATACTTAGCTTTGATGAAGAACTTCAATCCAATTACAAGCTTTTAGATCTAAGAGGGGTCCTAGGGCATGGCCTAAACTCTAAAAAAGTCTCCAAGAAAACAATAGGGACCCCCCTCTAATGACGGCTACAAACCCTATATTTAGTCTCCCCAAAACCCTAGCAAATAACCATCAAACCCCTCTGAAATTTGTGCCCAAAGTTGCTCTGGCCGCAACTTAAGTTCTGGGCCCGCGCTCACTCGGCCGAGTGAGATTCTCACTCTGGCCGAGTAAAATTCTAGCACTGCAGCATTAACTTGTAGAAATTCTCCAGATTTCATCCGACCTCCGATTGGCGCATTCTTGGCGGTGTTGGAACCTTCATGAAGTCTACTATCCATAAAAAATATGAGAAAAATACTTTGCCCATTGGAATGATAGAAGATTTTAAAAGAGTGATAGGCTGTCTGAAAATCTGGGCGCTCGTGTCATTCGGCCGAGTGGAAATATGACTCGGCCGAGTGGAATTCCTCACTCGGGTGAGTGGACTTCCTACTCGGCCGAGTAGGATCTTTTGATGTTCTCCCAAAATTCCAGAGAGTCTGCTTCAAAGTTGGGGTTTGGGCACTTTGGTGATTTGCGTCACTCGGCAGAGTGGGATTCATTACTCGGCCGAGTGGGTCTTTCGCTGTGCTTCCCAGAATTCCAGAGAGTTTGCTTTGATTTCCTTTAGAAATTCTAACTCACTTGGGTGATTGGAGTTCTCTACTCGGCCGAGTGGAATTCACCACTCGACCGAGTGCATTGTGGCACTCAGGTCAGGCAGATGTTCTTCGTACCAATCGTACTCGGCCGATTACACTGCTTCACTCGGGTGAGTGACTAGCGTGACTCAGTCGAGTGGCCTGTTTCTGGAATCATTCCTTCTCCTCCTTGCCTCCTCGTCGATTCTATCGATCTTCTTCTTCTCCTGCTCATCGTCCAGCGCCGTTAGCTCCTCAATAAGGCCATGAGCGATGCTCCGGCACGCGTACAAGTCCCTTAAGCCCATTTTTGCTCCCGATTGCTCCATATTTCCTGAAATCAGACGAAAACGAGAAATAGTGAAAAGTAACGAAATATCGTCGAATAATCATGAAAATCGCAATATGAACATTTGAAATGGCATGCAAATATGCAGAAAAAAGGTGTAAAATATGGACCGATCAAGCTAACTGCAAACCCTTTGCAGTTTTCTATCCATTGAATCAAATGCATATTCTCCCTAATTTCTACATATTACTTGACGAAGGTGTCACTCTGTGTGAGACCCTACAGCCTGACCCTACTACAGGTGCGGCTCGAAACCCCAGACGGCAGAGACCATGAGCAGCAGGTGTCGTCTCTGTTTTGACATCATACTTATGTGGTTAACTCATTGACATGAGCATTGTCGGGACCACCCTGACTGTGTCTGTGATGAATACCGCAGTTATAGTCTTTTCATCAAAATTATTCCGCTTAGTTAAGCCTAGGGTATGGTCAACTGTCAACCCTACCAGCTCCAACTTGGTTAGTCTCCATCGATCTTTAGTCAAATAATGTTGGACTTCTTCCAACATACTCTGGCCAAAGTTTTCACTAAAATATCGAACTAACACTGCGACACTAACTCCCATTGACCAGGAGAGACGAATCCTATCTTGGTCATTACTCTCCTCGCACGCTTCAAATGTCACCCAACCAAAGATCTCTCAACGGGGCTTTTCCAAGGCTAGATCAGTTATCTAAGTGATACCGTTCACGCACAGGTTTGTACAATGATCTCAAGTCAAAAGACCAACTTACCTATCATCACTAAGAGTTATCATTGACAGATTGGTGAATCATGACCATATGATAACTCTTGTTGGGTCGTTCAGTGAACTCATTCTCCAATGAGCACATGTGTCTCGTCTTTGACTTTGCTAACTCAAACGACCATGAGATCATCGTCACCACTTCATGGTGAAGACTGAGACACAATGTTCTATCTGATGTTTCAATATCCTAATCTCGAAACATCCATGACCACGAACGTTTCTAGAACTATGCTACAATCGGTCAAATACTTCTCTATGATCGAGATCTACATCTTGATACATATTTGACCTTGCATTAAGTCAGGACTATACCTAAGTTCTAATGAAGACTGTATTATTATTAAACTTAGGTAAATTCTTACCAAACAACATACTGTTATTTTGAATAAGATGTCTGTATAGATACACAGGTATGAATTTGCCTCGAGGGCATACCTATCTCTTAACATCTCCCACTTGCACTCGGGCCCATTTATCCCAGTAGCTCATATCACATTTATACATAAGTCTTTCCAGACTTCATATGGTAGAGCCTTCGTGAGTGGATCTGCTAAAACGTCTATTGTATAGACGTAATGGGTTTTTATGTACATTTCAAACCACACATTTGAATCTCATCCAAATTATTCCCTTGGCCTATTGGAATCCATAATTAATATCTTGCATGGATCTCATCCAGCTCATCGTACCTTACGAGAATAATCAAAATAAGTTAAGTGTTTATTTAGTCAGTTCATAATCATTTCTGATAAAGTGTCAAACTCTTTGACCACTTTGTCAAACCATATGTTCCGGCTCCTTGATGCCTCGATTGTTTTTATTCGCTCTCACTGACCTTGAAAACTCTCTGGCCGATTCATATAAGTTCGTTCTTCTAAATCATATTTAGAAAACAGATTATACATGAATGCTCAAGTTTTCAAGGTCATCATGAGCATCTACATCGAGTTAGGTTCGAGTAGATCTGTACACATCTGCTGACGAGACAGTTTCATCATAATCCGTTTATAGGAGTTAGGATGATAACTGTTCTCAACCAACATAAGTTGTACTTCAATATTTTCTTTCTGAAACAATCTTCTGTCTTGAAGATTTACTTGCAGCCAATAAGAAAAACTTTCTTTGGGCACGTAAACTAAAGTCCATACTTTATTTACGTGCACGGACCCTTTTCGAATTGCATTAAGTTATTGATCAGAGTCCATACTCCGATTGGTATTCTGGAAGTTGACTAAGTTATCATCAACTATGATGTTTTACTCGACTTATCATCTCACGAGACTCGAGTAACCTTGTGACTTCCTAATGATTAAATTTAAGGAATATTATATTTATAAGGTTCTAACATAACCTTATCAAATACTTAGGCATTATTATCTGGGTTTTACCCAGAACGAGGATTGTAACTCAGAGTCACTAGTCATGTATTGCACTAAGTCTAACAGAGTATGATCCATGCTCTCTAACACACCGATGTGTTAAAAGACTTGACCTGAGAGAAAATCTCATTTTCTTTTAGTTACGCAAGAATTACATATCTAAGTATTTGACTCTTCGATCCGATCGAATCAGTTCAAATACGTCTATCATTGTGTTCTCTATTTTATCAGACTTGTGTTTCATCAAGAACACGTGCCGTAATAAAATAAGAATACCTTATCTCGGCTTATTTAGACTTGGATCCGGGTATGTAATGGCCCACGTCCTTTATACGTGTGTGTAGTACTTTTGGTGTGTGCATAGTGATTCCTTACATGAATGGCATTGTGGTTGTTATTATTAGTGTTATTATTAGTATTAGTTTTAACATTATTATTGGTATTGTTGTGGATGTTGTTGTTGTTGTTATTATTATTATTGAGTGGGCCTTTAGTTAATATTAGTGGCTAAGAGATGGGCTTACCTCTTAAATGTATTGGGCTTTAATAGTGGGCTTGGATTATTCTTAGAAGAGAGAATGAGAAAAAGCATGACAAACTTGTAATTATATGGAGTCTTACAAAATATTTCTTTATATTTAATTAATCCTCTCTTTTCTACATTCTTCTCCACTCTTCTTCTTATTTCTTTTTCTTTTTCTTTTCTCCCCCCAAGAGATGGCTGAAGTTTCCCATGCCAAAACCTAAACAAAAAAGGGGAGAAAAAAAGAAGGAAGAAAGAGAAAGAAAGAAGAAGAAAGAAGAGAGAAGATAAAGGGGAATCAAAGGAAAACCAAGGAGAAAGAGGAGGAGATTCCATCATCCTAAGATTGAGATTTCTCCTAGTATGCTATTTGATTGCTCATGGTCTTGAATTCATGGGTTATGTGTGCAATAAATCAAAAAGATCACATTTTTCCTTATTTTTCTTAGCTAATCACCCTCCCCTAAAACCCAGAATTTCTGTTGTGTATTTCTTCTTCAATTATGGTCTCTGTAGTCAGATTTACTTTCTGGAAAAAATATTTAAGTGTAGATCTTGAAGTTCTGCCCCAAAATCATACAAATTTTGATATATGTTCAATTTAGAAATTAGGAGTAAAAACTACATCTTTATAACATGTCTGTTTGATTTTCAGTTTTGACACAGTTTAGTAAAATTGACCTCAGTACCTGCACTGGAATTTCATGTTCTTAGTCTCGTTGGAAAGTTAACAAGTTTTTCTAAAATTTCATCACATTGTATATTTTTAGAAATTCTGGCTAAAACAAGTCCAAAAACAGCAATCTTTACAGATTCTAAAATCTGTCTGAAAACAAAATTTTATAGACTTCACCAAATAAATCACCATAAATTGTATTCTTCATATTTTTGCACGAAATTTTATATGTGGATCCAAAACTTCCATATCTACAAATTTCGTTTATAAACTTTTGCCAAATTCGCATTAGAAATTGCTGATTTCTGTTGTTGTTTATGACTGCTGGTAATTTTCAACAAACTGAACTGTTTTGTGATCTTTCAAATTGTGTTTTATTTTCAATTCCATGTTTACATGTTATTGCTCAATGTTGCTATATGAAAGTGAGTTCATGTTATGCATTTCTAAAGAAATTGTGGTCATGTGTATGATGCCTGTTATATGTTCGGTGAAATGCCTCAATGAAAGAAATTCATGGAAATGGGAGACGTGGCCTTGTTTATGTTCGTAGAATGAGTTATAATATGGATGCATGATGTCGGATGACATGTATGTCATGTCTTCAGCTATGATGTGCTGATGAATTGTTGTGACTGGGATGAAGGGCATGACACCTCGATATGATGTTGGAAACGTGAATTATCTTTTACATGAACGCATTGTGTTCCTATGTTTCTTTATGTTTTTCTAAACATTTTGTAAATTCATGAAAATGACTAAGTCCTCTTAAAGGAGGGTGACATGGGGATTGGGGGACACTAAGTTGTGGGGAAAACATAAGGGGCTGGACAGTTGTGGTAGTTGGTGGCCCTCCTATTCTTGCCCGAGTGGCGGGGAGTGGCGGAAATGAGGAGAATTGGAAAAAATGTGAAGGGGAAATATGGGGAAAATAGAGCTCCTTTAGTAAGAGCGTGTCTCGGGGAGTTTACCTGTTCCACCCCAACTGGGCATGAGGTCCAGTCCCAAGAGGGTATACCCACTACTTAGGGTCCAAATCATTACTCGATAACTTCATTACTTATGTAGCATTGGTAAATGTTGTCTATTAGTATGTTCTTTACTTGTAGCTCTTTTATGTTGTATGCCCTCGTTATACACATTGTCTGTTGTATCCGTTGTTCTTTTCTTTTATGGGATTGTTAAATTGTGTAAATGTATTCCTTTCCTTGCCTTTATGTTTAAGTTATGTCACTTATTGTAGCTTTCATGTATACTTTTATGTTCATTCCATTATGTTATCATATCATGTCTTATGGCATACATACCATTGTCGAATAATGAATGCAAGTAAAATAGTTACATTTTCATAATAGCATACTAGAGGGAGTTGGCATTCCTACTGGGTCACGCGTTGACGTGCCCCCGTTGACTTTTCAGGTGTGGTTCTTTGGGATGGCAGTTAGAGTTGGAGGTTGAGGTTGGAGGGCTGTTGTTGGGAGTTGGAGCTTAGATTGGGTGGTGAGGGTGAGAAGAGAGATATGTGTACTTTGGGTTTTCTTTTGGGGTGAGAGATACTTGTACTATATGAATTGATGCAATGGGATGTTTGAGATGTATATGAAATTGTTCAGTGTTTGGCTTTCAGTATTTCTCTATGACTTTGTGTCATTTTGTGTTTGTTGGTTGGCTGTTTGTTGAATACTACATGTACTATTCCCAGTAATGCGCAGTGGACCTGCAGATACGTTTTTAGTTCTCATCATGTACCTTGTCTCTCTGCGTATCCCATGGAGCGGGTCGTGACAGGGTACATCTGTATGTACGAGACTACGAGTTCAGCAACTCATTCTCTCACTGTCTTACAAAGGGAATTTCGGCCATCGTACCTTTGAGACAAGATTCACAAGTGTCTTTCGACTAATAATACGAGAGGTCAGACCCCTCTTTATGTGACTTATGAAGCTTAGTCTCTTTGGTACGGCCTAGTCTATTTTGCCATATAAGATTTGCTACTAACTTGTGTATTCATGTATTAACTCTTAATGCAACATTATTATACATTATAATCACATCAAAACATTTCTTTCAAAGTAATGTGACGACATTCGCCAAGTGTGAATATAAGTTTCATATGGCCTAAAGCCAACTTTTGTTCATTAGCCAATATGTGAGACTTTGTATAACAATAACTCTGAAATTTTAAACATCAAACATGTCCCATTTTCAGTTCCTCCTACTAATGCCTTTTTCTTATGATTAACCAAATATTCTTTCTCAATGAATTTTCCATAATGCCTTCTCCTGTCTAAATCATATTTAGACATTTCATATCCTAACATAAATATTAGTTGTACAAGCATCACATGCATCCAAAACACCTGAGCTTTATAACCTTGAGGAGACTCAACAAGTTGCTCGTCTCAATATCTAATTTGGAAACATTGTCATGTACCGCTCTTACACTCATCTTCGAGTCAAACAGTTTGATTGAAGTTTCAAGCCTTGCGGATTGAAACTGCTTTCCATACAACCTTGAGGAGACTCAACAAGTCATATGGATAAACCGCTTTAAACATTAGTATGTTCAAGCTGCCCATGTTCATATAGACGAGTGTTAAGTAGCGTGCTTTTATTGTGTTAGATTTTTGAGCTTAATGAAATCTTTGTCCTTAACTCAGTACTAGGAAGGACATTTTAATATCAATGAGAATATAGTTTAGTTTCTCAAATATTCCTTAACTAATCATTTTGTCCAGTTGACTTAATTCTTTTAAGGATATTATAATTTTTGGATTCCACTTTGGTAAAACATAGAATTTCCCTAGTTTAGCATTTGTTTATGATTTTTAAATATATTTAAAATGGTTTTTATTCAACTATATCCTCCCACTATTTCTGCGATCATCTTTAGCCATATAGATGAACGAATATAGTTATTTAATGGGATAGGGACACAGCTACCCTGAGGTTCACAACCTTGGGGAGACTCAACAAGTTGATCAACTCTGCAGTTGGTAGATAATCTCATTATCAATCACACCACATGTGACTCCCTATTGGTTTTTACCCCTAGTCACTTATGATATTGAGGAGACTCAACAAACCATAATGACTAGTCTAGTCGAACCATTGTTTTCATGTCTAATATTAACTTACACCGATACTCGAGGAGACCTGACACAGCGGTTTGGGTTAATACCAAACTACATCCATGTATGATGGAGTCGATTTCTAAAAGAGACCATGTCACAGCTTGAGGAGACTCAACAACTATGACAGGCATCTTTAGGTCCCCTAATCCAAAAACAAGTAGGGCTACAGCTAACCTTAAAGAAGATTTTTAACGTAATTGACTAGATATAATAGACGATGTCACATAATCATAATTCGCATCCTTGCGGTCCAGCGGAACACGGTCAGGGGTTTGACTAGGCCATGATCATTATCCCAAGTCAAGCTAGGAGGTGATCTTCAACACTAGTCAAAATACACTAGACCGGATCATGGTCCATTGAAGGAAACTTATTATTCATGTGTGTCTCGTTCGATTATTATGGCTTCATTAAAACTAGCTAATCCTATCAACTAGTTGACTCCTAATATTCGAAATTATTAGGATTGGTTAATAACTTTTATTAATGTCCTTATCAACTATAAGGATTTTAAAGAGCTATCATAATCATGTATTAGGCATTTTTAAAATTTAAGTTGCAACAATTTTAAATCATAGCCTTTTGTTCGAAATTATTATTAAAACAATTAAAATAATAATTTAGAGATGACTACCCTAAACAGGAATTTAATTTGTTGCAACAATTTTTAAATCAAAGCAAGTCCAAAAATTATCTCATAATTTTTCTGGAAGTTTTTAATGGCTATCCTAATAGTCTTTCTTGAATTATCACATAATCAAAATTAACTAATATAACCATTAAAAACATTAACTAAACAATTTAACATGGCATAACAAAGCAATTTAAATTTTATCTCATAAAATATCTTGCTAAACATGCAACCTAAAATTTATCGCATAAGTTTAAGTTACATCCAAAAACATAATTTTAAAGATTTAATTTTAAAAATAAAATTAAATCTAATTTTCAAAAACAATTTTCAAAAATAAAACATAACTTTAAAACGACATTTTTAAAGTTTAAATAAAACCTCCATCTGATAGAGAAGCATGATGTATCATATACAATTTATAAATTGCAAATCTATAGATCAAAGTAAACCAATGGCTCTGATACCATGAAGGGTTTTCTGGGTCCTTAGGGCCATAAATACGACGTCCGGCCTAAGTCGGTCGGACGAAGTTATCAAAAAACAGCGGAAAATCAACTTAAAACAATTTTAAGTCTAGCCCTAAAGGGAACAAACCGTAGCCAAGATCTCTACTATCTCGGGGTCGGGTCCGACCAGCCCCTAAGGATAGATCTATTTGTTGGGGTGAAAATCGAAAACGCCTTGGGATCAATTCAGAAACCAACCCTAATGAGCTGATCAGGAATATAGGGCCAGCAAAAAATCTAATCCCAATTACCGAACAAAATTTCTAATTGACCTTGCAATAGAAAGTAGCAAACGAATCACAGCAACAAATAAATCAATCGCAGACACAAGAGAATTTACCCTGGTTTGGTTGTAAACAACCTACGTCTAGCAATCCAATCCGAGACAATTCTACTAGTGGAGAGATCCAAACAATTAGGGTTACAAAACGCTCCCTCACGTGTGAGTAATAACATGTCAACGGAACAAGCCCTCACGAATCCACTCAAGAGGAAGAAATCAATGGAAGAAGAAGAGAAGGAAAAAAAACCAAACCTTTCTCTCAAGAACACAAACCCTAAAACTCTCTCAAATCTCCAATGAGGTAGCAAGAGGCTCTCTAAAAACTCAATGGAGGACTAACCTAATCTAAAACATGACGTGTGTGTATGTTTTATATATCCACGCACGTCTTCTTTGTGTTTTTTCGCCGTCTCGTGTCCATTTTTCTCGTGTTTTCTCGTTTTCTTTCACTTTTCCGTGTTTTTGTGTGTTTGCAAGAGTTTGCCAGCATAGGGGACACATAACGAAGATATCGTAAGTCCCCGGAGCAACGGGAGGAGTCACGTGTGATCCAGGGGGTCAAACGACGAAGATCGCCATCTTTCAGCCCCCACCCGATCGGTTGGACACAGTCAACCGATCTGGTGGTGCACGCGTGCACCACCCGGACAGCTGCTGAAGCAACGAGAGTGTCAACCGACCGGGTCAGAGACCGGTTCAGCCTGACTGCTCTCTCTGGAAATTGAAGCTGAATTCCAACCGATCGGGTGACCTTCACCCGATCGGTTCATCTATAGCCGATTCCCTGAAGACACAACCCGGAGAGCTCACCCGACCGCCAGCTGACCGTGCCAAAAACATCGCGACTTACTATCTTTTGGGTGACATTTCCAACCGATCGGTTCACCCGACGACACCAAGATCCAAACGGCGAGCTACTTCCTCCAACCGATCATGTCGTCTGACAGGGTGACGTTTCTGAAAATCGCTGCCGAAGTTCACAGCAGATTACCCGATCGGGTGATTCTTCACCCGATCGGGTGATGTCGTTTTCTATAAATATAAACCCTAGGTTTCCAGAAACGATGATGTTGTATTTTTACTGTTTTTCTCTCTTGCGACGGCTGTAATTTTCTAGTTAATTTGTAAGTGTTCCGATCTTTACCAAACTTTAATATAGTGTTATTTGCATTGATTTTACTGCTTTTCAATCGCCGGATTATGTTTTTAACGGTCGATTTTCATTTAGATCGCCTTTTAGCTAATATGTGTGAGTAGTTCCCAAATCTACGATTTTGGTGAAAACCCCTTCGTGGGTTTTCCCTGATGCGTTCATAGGACTAGGAAATTGATAGGGATTAGGAATCTATTGGTTACGCGGGGTGTTTCATTGTCATCGGCGGGAAAAAGACCGTCTTTGACCATTGGGCCAAGGGGGAATAAACTTGGCGGTTGACTCCCTAGCCATAGCTCACGCACCTAGCGTAGACATCGAGTCCTAGCGCGCGGGAGCAGCAAGATGAGATGTTGGTAGTTATCGTTGCGAGCTTAATGCTCCCGAAGTCGGTCAGTGTTAATGGACATGGGAATGCCCACTGACCGAACCCGGGTAGTCCGGCATATCATCCTGGGCATCGACCGGAATATCGGGCCCATGGGACGCTGGTATCACTCTTAGAAGCAACGTCTCACCATTAGACCCTAATTCTGATCGTTATCACATCCGCCGGTCGTATTAGCGAGAATCACATGATAGGGTGGAAACCGAAGTCCTGGGTTTTCCTTTGTTATTGTTTAGCCCCTTACCTACGATTCGTGACAAACCATCATTCGATTCGGGCTAGCTCACCCCTAGGGTGAATCCGGTCCTTTCTGACACAAGCACAACCACGCCTCCCTGTGTTCGACCCCCAAGCCACACTACAACACCGTGCGCTTGCGGTTATAAATATTTAAATCTCACGCCCCCAATCACATATTATTGCACACTTGCATGCACACAAACCGAGGGGGACGTCAAGCTCTATGGCACCGTTGACGGGGAGGCAACGTGCTTGTTATTTTTGGATCCTTTGAACCCTTGAGTCTAGCTCACATCCCTATCTCGCGATAATTATCGCATTCTACACTTTTTGATTTTACTTGGACATATTGTAAATATTAGTTGTAAATAATTGGCGGATTGAGTTGTCGTACTGCCGTTGCTACTACTCATCTCCCATTCATGCAACTGGTGCTTTTGACATGTTTTCTATTTGTGCAGCTCTCTCTCCCTCCTTTTCTCGCAGGTTTTCTGCCCCCAGACAAGGTATTGTGTGCTGTTTCGGGCGATATCTGGGATCATTCGCACCACATCCACTGCCTGGTACAGAGTCTGACAGAATACCCAAATGCCTCGAACATTCTATCCCTTCTGTCTACTGCTGTGGAAAATCAGAGGAGGTATCATGATACGCAGCAGCATCGAGCAACAACTCTCCTTCCTCTGTGTGAGGTGGCGTATTTTGACGCACCCAGTTCCGAATTCAGTGGGGGAGAATTGTTCACCTACCAGGGGTTTTGTCAAGAGAACTACCAGGCAGAGTCTGTCGAGTACGTTGAACAGGAACCGGTCTATTCCTTGCAGACTTCTATAGAGCATCCCGGATCTTGGGGGAATGAGGAAGCTGGAAGCAGTGGTGGGGAACCATCGACTGTCGAAACCTGTTTTCGGGTTGAAGCCTTCTTCCCGGATAATTATTATGAGCTTGAGAAAGACCCAGAGCCTACCCCCGTTGCCCCCTCGATACCTTGTGAGGCTTTACCTAGCGAAACCAAAGTGGAAAGTGAAATTCCAGATGCTAGCTTTCGAGAGATCCACGAGGAAATACTTTCACTGGAGGATGCTCAGCTTGAAAAATATGCGTCGCGACCCCATGAAGTTGAGATGAAAGAGTTGCCTCCGGGACTGAAGTATGAATATCTGGGGAAGGATTCGACACTGCCGATCATAGTGAACTCCTCGCGGCCTGAGGACCAGATGACCAAACTTCTTGGTGTTTTAAAAAGTTTTAAGAGTGTTTTCGGGTATGCTATTGAAGACTTGAAAGGAGTAAGCTTGGGGCTTTGCTCGCACCGAATTCTGCTTGAAGACGAGCAAGCCTCCTCTATTGAGCCGCAACGGAGACTAAATCCCATCATGATGGAGGTGGTCAAAAAGGAAATTTTTAGGCTTCTACATGCCGGTATCATATATCCTATCTCCGACAGTCGCTAGGTTAGCCCGGTGCACGTTGTACCCAAGAAAGGTGGAATGACGGTGATTCGCAACGAGAAAAACGAGCTCATACCTACGAGGACCGTCACGGGGTACCGGATGTGCATTGACTACAGGAACCTGAACAAGGCCACGAGGAAGGATCACTACCCTCTCCCTTTCA
This sequence comes from Scilla litardierei, assembly GCA_030789695.1. NCBI lineage: Eukaryota > Viridiplantae > Streptophyta > Magnoliopsida > Asparagales > Asparagaceae > Scilla > Scilla litardierei. The sequence continues at coordinate 91,621 of JAULAV010005091.1, read as the reverse complement.
TTGATCAGATGCTCGAGAGGCTGGCAAAGCACAACTACTTCTGCTTCATGGACGGGTACTCCGGTTTTCTTCAAATCCCCATCCATAATGATGACCAAGAGAAGACGACTTTTACCTATCCATTTGGGACATATGCTTATAAAAGAATGCTGTTTGGGCTTCCTCAACTACATTCCAAAGACTAATGTCTGTAATCTTCTCCGACTACTCCCAGGATATCATGGAGGTTTTCATGGATGATTTTTCCATCTATGTAATTGAGTTTGACTCATGCCTCAGCAATCTAACTAAAGTCCTGGAGAGGTGTCAAGACAAGGGTCTGGTCCTGAACTGGGAGAAATGCCATTTCATGGTCCAAGCAGGAGTTGTGCTGGGACACGTCATTTCTTCGAGAGGAATCGAGGTAGATAAGACAAAAGTAGAGGTGATTGAAAAACTTCCGCCATCGCTCAATCTTCGAGGGGTCCGTGGATTTCTAGGGCATGCGGGATTCTACCGCCGCTTCATAAAAGACTTCTCCAAAATTTCCCGGCCATTGACTCAACTCCTTGTGAAGGATGCACCTTTCGTTTTCAATGACGAGTGCATGGAAGCCTTCCGCCTTCTGAAGCAAGCCTTGATTTCCGCACCCGTGATTCAGCCACCGGACTGGAACCTGCCCTTCGAATTAATGTGTGATGCTAGCGATTACGCCGTTGGAGCCGTCTTGGGACAGAGGAAGGATAAAAATCTACATGTTATTTATTATACGAGCAAGACCTTTGACGTTGCCCAAACAAATTATACGACCACGGAAAAAGAATTGCTAGCAGTCATCTACGCCATGGACAAGTTCCGGAAATATCTCGTTGGTGTGAAGGTGATCGTGCACACAGATCACGCGGCTCTCAAGTACCTATTGAACAAGAAGGAGGCTAAGCCGCGGCTCATTAGGTGGATTCTCCTCCTCCAGGAATTCGACCTAGAGATTAAAGACAAGAAGGGGGCAGAGAATGTCGTTGCCGATCACTTGTCTAGAATGCCTACTCTCGATTTGAAAGCCACTCCAGTTGACGACTCGCTCCCTGACGAGCATCTCTTCTCCATCTCTTCCGCCTGGACTCCTTGGTACGCCGACATCGCAAATTATCTGACTTGTGCCATTTTTCCCCACAACGTGAGCTATCAACAGAAGAAAAAATTCTTTCATGAGGTCTGTAAGTTATATTGGGACGACCCCCATTTGTACAAGACCTGCAATGACGGGGTAATACGAAGGTGTATTCCTGAAACTGAGGCGACCTCCATAATCTCTCATTGCCATGATCAGCAGTGTGGAGGACATGCGAGCGCCTATAAGACGATGGCGAAAATCCTCCAGAGTGGATTCTACTGGCCAACCCTCTTTAAGGACACCCACGCTTATGTCCAGGCTTGTGACAAATGCCAAATGATGGGGAACATCTCCAAGAGGAACGAGATGCCTCAACACTACATCTTAGAGGTAGAGGTCTTCGATGTGTGGGGAGTCGACTTCATGAGGCCGTTCCCCTCGTCCTCGGGGAACCAGTACATCTTAGTAGCCGTGGACTACGTATCGAAATGGGATGAAGCGATAGCCAGTCCTATTAATGATTCCTGAGTGGTCGCCAAGTTTTTCAAAAACAACATCTTCCCGCGGTTCGGTGTGCCTCGAGTTTTGATCAGTGACGGAGGGAGCCACTTCATAGAGAGGAAATTCGAAGCTCTCTTGAAGAAGTACAGGGTGCAACACCGAATAGGGCATGCCTACCACCCGCAGACTAGTGGCCAAGTGGAAGTTTCTAACCGGGAGATCAAGAGCATACTGGAAAAGACGGTGGCCAACTCTAGGAAGGATTAGTCGTCGAAACTTTCTGACGCGCTCTGGGCTTACAGGACGGCATTTAAAACTCTGATCAGCACGACCCCCTATTGGCTTGTCCATGGGAAGGCATGCCATTTACCCGTGGAATTGGAACACAAGGCGTTTTGGACAATCAAGAATCTAAACTTTGACGCCAACGAGGTTGGAGGCCACCGACAGCTGCAGCTTAACGAGCTCGACGAGATCAGGCTCAATGCTTATGAAAATGCCCTGATCTACAAGGAGAAGCTGAAGCGGTGGCACGATAAGCGCATCTTGAAGAGGGATTTCAAGGAAGGAGACTTGGTTCTCCTATTCAACTCGAGGCTGAAGCTTTTTCCTGGAAAGCTCAAGTCAAGGTGGTCGGGACCTTTCCGCGTCACCAAGGTTTTCCTGTATGGGGCTATCGAGATAATGGGAAGAGATGAGCCATTCAAAGTCAACGGGCAGTGCCATAAACACTATGCGGTAGGAGAACCAGCATTCTCTCCGGTTGGATTCTCAACGACCGACGACTCTTCCTCAAACCCTCCGGATCCTAATTGACCATCAAAAGAGGCGTCAAGCAAACGACGTTAAACAAAAGAGATTCATGGGAGGCAACCCATGTTCTGAACTCTCACCTTTGTTTTTAGGGTTATTTCTAGCTTTATCTTCCTTATTTTAATAAATAAATCCAGCCGTGGAAACTTCCGTCGAGAGACTTAGGCCATTTGTGGATTTTTGCAGGAAACAAGCTCTCACCCGATCGGGTGACCATTCAACCGATCGGGTGAGACGTATCAGACAATGGCCAGTATCTGTTCTCCAGTGAACCGGTCGGGTGAAGCAAGCTAAAATTGGGTGGCTGACCGTGTGAGAAGGGCTGAATTCTCGAGAAACTTGGGGATTACATCAACCGATCGGTTGAGCTAAGCTGCGGTCGTGTGATTGACCGGGTGAAAAGTCGCAGTACTTTCGGGATGATTTGGGAAGCGGTCAACCGATCAGGTGAAAACTCACCCTCACCCGATCGGTTGACCTGTAGCTGTTGGCCGACGGAAAATTTTCTAAACTTACCCAACCGATCGGGTGAACCCTCACCCGATCGGTTCGTTTTCGCCCCTATATAAAATCCAGCTCACACGACTTCGTCCACCCGACCCCCAAACCCCTGTTCACGCATTCTACCCTCCTCCATCTGCCGAATCGACCTCCTCCATCTACCCCACTACCCCTAAGTCCTCATCCTCACTCATTCCCATACTCCCCCACCATCAAGACCCTTCCCATCGAAAACATTCACTCACCAAACGTCCAAACCCTAACCCTAGCCCCTAAAATTTCGAAAATTTCAATTCTTGTCGGATCAGCGAGCGGCGGCTTCCCAAATGACTTCCTTATACTGCGTGGGGTATTTCAAGTGCTTGATCTTACAATGCTGATGGGTAACCTCTTTCCACTCTTCGCATTTCTTTCATTATATGCAATGTCTTGAATCTGTGTTTGCACACTTCATCTGCTTCATCATCTTCGTAGACACCATATCCCACCTTATCATTCTTTCCCTCACTGTCACCATGTCCGTGAAGGGAAAGGAGATAGCCTCATCGTCACGCAGACATCCCCTATACGGCCCTTTTTCCCCTTCCTTCCTTAGCATCAACCCCTCTTCTGAAGAGCAATCCGATCGCTTACAAGCCCTTCTTCATCGCCCTATGCGACCTACTCTTTTCGTCGACTTCCCCACCCTATAATCTCTTGGACTCTTTAGGGGCGTATGTGCACTTTTTCGCTTCATATGTTACGATTACCTTCTACGTACCCATGCGCATACACACAGGAATCTCACACTTGAGTTCCTCAGCTCTCTCGAGGTGTCAAAATTTGGTTTCACCTTCCGTGCCTTCAATGGAGATTTTACCATGAGTTTCAACGAGCTCAACAATATTCTGAACTTCCCTAACCCCGATCGTCATGTTGAATGCTCTACTCATGATCGATCTGACACCTTTTCTTACTTCTGGGCTGATGGAGTTTGGCAACGATTCACCCGATATACCTCCTTTCCAGCGGTAGCCCTCGCCTCCTACATCATACACCCTTGCTACTGTTTCGCCCACTGCTTCCTTTCCAACACCATTTTCGCTCGAGTGGATGTATCCACAGTGTCTAGGGATGAGCTGCTCTTTCTTTATGCCATGTCCCATGACCGGATTCATGGCAATATCCCTTTACCCATAAACACTACTCATTGGATCATCCACGAGATCTTATACGTTAGCCGCGCAGCTTCTGGCTCTATCTGCTGTGGGGGAATAGTTATTCTTATTGTCAGTTGTGTCTTGAGGATGCCGCCCGACCTCCCTATTGTACCGGGACGTAGCCGTATCGATCGCGACTACTTGATCACTATCAGTATGCTTACTCCTTTTGGTGAGGATCGTGTAGCCTGCCTCTATAGTCCTGCCTACACTCCTTTTGCCATCCTCCCACCCTCATCTCCGGAGCGCTTCCCCTTACGCCTTACACATCTACCCTGGGAGTTCTACCCTGATCCTTGGTACGCCACACTCGTTCACTTTTCACCCTTGGATCCTCCCGATTGGCACATGTGTGTCGGTCCACCCTGTGCCACCATCATCCACCATGATACACCGATAAATCTCGATCCTCCGGTGGTCCAGCCTGTTGCCCCTCCTTCTCCTATTCGCACACCCTCTCCTTCGTCCTCGGAGGATTCCTTCTACCATTATTCACCACCCTCCTCGCCATCTCCTTACCATTCTACCGAAAGTGACTCCGATTGATCTTCCCCTTGCATATCTCTGCATTTTCACGATCATATCATTTCGCTAGCATTGTCACATCTAGCTTGGGGGATGTCAATTTTACTATGCCGTCGTGTGATGTTTTCTTTGTGTGTTTGTTTATATATGTTGTGTCGTGTGATTTTCTATTTTTATTTTCTGTTTATATGTCGTGTGGTGTGATCTTTGTCTTTATTTTTATTTTCAGTTTCGTATGTGTGTTTTTCTTGTTTTTCGTGTCTTTTTGTGTCGGTGGGTATCCCCCCCCCCCATTTTCATTGCCCTCCCGTATTTACTCTTATTGCATTGAGGGCAATGCAAGTTTCAGCTTGGGGGAGTCGCACTTTGTGCATCATTTATGTCTTTTTCCTCGTTTTTTGAGTCGTTTTTCTCCGTGTTTTTCTTTTTCTTTCTTTCCTTTTTATCTCTTCCTCCTAGAGATGAACCCTATGATGAATTGCCACGAAAATCCCACACACACCTAGCACGGCTTCGATAATCACGTTCACTAACCCTAGGAAGCCGAGTCCTCTTGCATCTCATGCATCGTGGGTCCACTTAGCTTTTTTTTGAGTCGTGTGTCATGACTAGCGTTTGGTGTACTTCTACTTTGTGATTTTGATTTATATACATGTCCAGGAATGACCCCTAGATTATCATGCTTCGATTTGAATATGCGGTATTTGCCTCTCTTATCTGCTTCTGTATGCATGAATATATATATCGTATGCTTCATGTCGCATATGTCGGGATTCCACAGTTAGGACTAGGATGACCCATTTATCCTATGCTCTGATTAGCGAAAAATCTCCCTTGCCCAAGTGTTTAGAATCCAATTTCTTTTTTATTGTACTTGGTGCAAATCCCCTCGTCGTGTACCGTTCTCCCACTTGGGAGAGTACACACGTGTATATACCCCAAAATCCAAAAATCCAAAAAAAAAAAGAGAAAACAAAAACCCAAAAAAAAGAAGAGAAAAGAGAAAAGAAAAAAATATGTATAGCCAAAAATTCAAAAAAAATACAAATACCCAAAACCCAAAAATTTCCAGTGTGAATATTTTTCCTATCTACCGAGAATAAAGGGAAGGCGAGAATTTGCATCGAGTGTCCTACTCCACATCATCTCAACCCCCATCGCTTTCGAAAACACTTGGAATAGGGAATTTCTAGCTATTATCTAGGCGATAGTGTGGTGATGTCCAAGTCCCTAGCTGTGGAGTCCCTGACACATGATACATTTCTATTCTCATACTCTTCTCATGCATGCTTGAGCCATATATTCACCGCTTATTCCAAATCGAATCGATATTTGGGTCATTTCTTGGATTTGTGTATATGGAGCTTATTGCACGATGTAGATAGTGACACCGACTGCTAACACATGACCACACTCACTCGCGCTTCATGGCGTGGGCCCACGGCACTTGTCTGGACTCGTTTTCTTTGGTTTAGTGTGGTGATTTGTCGTCTGCTTGCTTGGTGTGTCGTTTTTGATTTTGTTGGCCCTGACGGGCGATTTAGGATTTAGAGTTCTCTTTTTCTCCTTTTCTCTCTATTTTCTCCCTCCGAGCTCCCACTCTCACTCGTCTTCCTCGAGGACGAGGACGGGTTCATCTTGGGGGATTTTGACGTGTATGTATGTTTTATATATCCATGCACGTCTTCTTTGTGTTTTTCCGCTATTTTCCGTCGTCTCGTATCCATTTTTTCTCGTGTATTCTCGTTTTCTTTCACTTTTCCATGTTTTTGTGTGTTTACAGGAGTTTACCAACATAGGGAACACATAACGAAGATATCATAAGTCCCCAGAGTAACGGGAGGAGTCACGCGTGATCCAGTGGGTCAAACGACAAAGATCGCCATCTTTCAGCCCCCACCCGATCGGTTAGACACAGTCAACCGATCGGGTGGTGCATGCGTGCACCACCCAGAAAGCCGTTGAAGCAACGAGAGTGTCAACCTACCGGGTCAGAGACCGGTTCAGCCCGACTGCTCTCTCTGAAAATTGAAGCTGAATTCCAACCGATCGGATGACCTTCACCCGATCGGTTCATCTGTAGCCGATTCCCCGAAGACATGACCCAGAGAGCTCACCCGACCGCCAGCTGACCGTGCCAAAAACGTCGTGACTTACTGTCTTTTGGGTGACGTTTCCAACCGATCGGTTGATTTATTAACCGATCGGTTCACCCGACGACACCAAGATCCAAACGACGAGCTGCTTCCTCCAACCAATCGTGTCGTCTGACCGGGTGACGTTTCTGAAAATCACTGCCGAAGTTCGCAGCAGGTCACCCGATCAGGTGATTCTTCACCCGACGGGTGATGTCTTTTTCTATAAATATAAACCCTAGGTTTCCAGAAGTGGGGCTGTTGTATTTTTTACTGTTTTTCTCTCTTGCGACGGCTGTAATTTTCTAGTTATTTGTAAGTGTTCGGATCTTTACCAACATTTAATATAGTGTTATTTGCATTGCTTTTACTGCTTTTCAATCGACGGATTATGTTTTTAACGGTCGATTTTCATTTAGATCGCCTTTTAGCTAATATGTGTGAGTAGTTCCTAAATCTGGGATTTTGGTGGAAACCCCTTCGTGGGTTCTCCCTAGCCATAGCTCACGCCCCTAGCGTAGACATCGAGTCCTAGCACGCTGGAGCGGCAGGATGAGATGTTGGGAGTTATCGTTGCGAGCTTAATGCTCCCGGAGTCGGTCAATATTAATGGACATAGGAATGCCCACTGACCGAACCCAGGTAGTCCGGCGTATCATCCTGGGCATCGACCGGAATATCGGGCCCATGGGACGCTGGTATCACTCTTAGAGACAACGTCTCACCATTAGAGCCTACTTCTGATCGTTATCCCATCCGCCGGTCGTATTAGCGAGAATCACATGATAGGGTGGAAACCGAAGTCCCGGGTTTTCCTTTGTTATTGTTTAGCCCCTTACCTACGATTCGTGACAAACCATCATTCGATTCGGGCTAGCTCACCCCTGGAGTGAATCCGGTCCTTTCTGACACAAGCACAATCACGCCTCCCTGTGTTCGACCCCCAAGCCACACTACAACACCGTGCGCTTGCGGTTATAAATATTTAAATCTCACGCCCCCAATCACATATTATTGCACACTTGCATGCACATAAATCGAGGGGACGTCTAAACAATAGATAGGATTAAATACAAATCCAAAACAATGGGGAAAAAACTAAGTCCAACAGCTCATATTCGCGTATGGGCCCATGTCGACTCGGCCCAAGTCGGCTGTCAGCTCGGCCTGCTCGGTCGAGCTGACATGCCCTAGATGGAGTTGAGTCGACTCGATTGAGTAGCCAAGCTACTCGGCCTGAGTGTCAGAGTCCCTCTTCAAACGAAATGCCCTCCGGCTGCTCAGGCAAATAAAACCTACATGCTGCTCGATCGAGGAGCTTGCTGCTCGACCGAGTAGCCTCCTATTCGACCGAGTAGGAGTCACCTGAGTCGGAGGGAAAACTTCCCCAAGCTCTGTGCATGCTCGGTCTGTCAGAGTCTTCATGCTGCTCGGTCGAGTAGCTTGTTGCTCGACCGATTAGCCTCCTACTTTACCGAGTCACCTGGGAAAAACATCACGATGGATTTGAATCACAAAAAACAACGCTCTACCTTGATTAAAATCTCATCACCAATTACTCTTGCACCTCCATACTGCGTGCCATGGCTTTCTCTCTCTCTCTCTCTAGGATCATCATCATCTCGAAAACGTTCCCCCTGGCACCGCCTAAGCCAACAAAGAAATCAGCTCCATGCAAACCTGGAGCTTGACAGCGGGAACTAGCTTGGTAAACATGTCTGCGGGGTTCAAATTAGTTAGGATCTTCTGAATCTTTATCTCCTTCTTCTCCAACTCAAGGAAGGAATCACGCGCCTCAATATGCTTCGTCCTCGAACTGTATGCCTGGTGCTTTACCAGATGAATGGCACTCTGGCTGTCATAATGCACATGTGACAAACTCTACGGCACCCCTAAACCTCTCAGCAGACTCCGCAAATACTTGGCCTCCTTCACAGCTTCCACCGCTGCAATCAACTCAGCCTCTGTGGTCGATAACGCAACCACAGACTATAAGACCGACCTCCATGATACTGAGGCAGTGCCTAAACTGAACACATACCCTGTGGTAGATCAATCCCTATCTCTATCACTTGCATAGTCTCTATCGCAGTAACTTGTCAGCACCTTTCCGTTACCTCTTCCATAGAGGATCCTGACACTCGATGTGCCTCGCAGATATCTCAGAATCCACTTGACGGCCTGCCAATGCTCTTTGCTAGGATCAACCATATACCTGCTAACTACTCCCACGGCATGTGCAATGTCTGGACGCATGCAAACCATCGCATACATCAAACTTTCCACTGACTCGCATATGGCACCTGAGACATGTAAGTCTTCTCCTCATCGGTGCTTAGCGACTGACTCGCCAACAGCTGAAAATGAGCTCCCAAGGTGTTGTCATGAGCTTCGCACTATCCATCCCAAACTGGGCTAGTACCTTCTGAATATACCCCTTCTGTGACAATCTAAGCTCATGCTTCTTTCGATCTCGAACAATCTCAATTCCGAAAATCTTCTTTGCGGGCCCCAAATCATTCATGTCGAATTCTTGCCCTAGCTTCTCCTTCAGCTTCTTCACCTCTGACATACTATTAGAAGAAATTAGCATGTCGTCCACATAGAGCAATAAATAAATCTTCAAGCCATTCTCAAGTGTGTGAACATACACATATTGATCCTTGATGCTCCTCTCGAAGCCTACTCCCATCATGAAGCTATCGACCCATTTGTACCACCGCCTAGGTGAATACTTCAACTCGTACAACGATTTCTTCAACCTGTACACCAAAGTCTGTTTCCCTTCAACTCTAAACCCTTTAGGCTGCTGCATATAGATTTCCTCATCAAGGTCTCCATGCAGAAAGGCAGTCTTCACATCGAGTTGTTCCAACTCCATGTCCATGCTAACAATTAGCGTCAATAACACACGAATGGACGTGTGTCGCACAACCGATGAGAATATCTCGTTGTATTCTTCACCCTTCCGTTGTGCAAACCCCTTGGCAACCAACCTTGCCGTGTACCTGATATTGTTCCCATCTTGAGTTGAACCTTCTTGGACTTTGTATATCCAACGACAACCAATGGCACGCTTCTCGCTAGGTAACGGCACAAAGTCCCAAGTGTCGTTCCGATGAAGAGACTCCATCTCCCCCTCCATAGCTCATTGCCATTGTGCCGCATCTTCAGAGACAACGGCTCCACCATATGTCGATGGCTCCTCGTGCTCTAGGTTAAGTGCATAAGACGCCATATCATCGAAAGATTAACCTGCATAATCCCATGCTCCAAATCTTTCCGGCGCTTTCACCCTCTTTGATCTCTATGTTCCATCATCACCTGCAAAGGTATTAACACGTGCCTGAGATGTACCAGGTGTCTGCACATGGTCCTCAGCATGGACCTCATCATCTCCCTCAACTGGAGCATCGACCATCAACTCTTTGTCTAGTCGTTGAGTGGGCTGGACCGGAAGATTAACCCTCTCCAGTGAAATCTCCTCTGCAGATGTGTCATCTTTTCAGTGAGAATGCTCAGCCCTGAGCATTGCATCCTCATCAAAACTCACATGTCGGCTCACTATCGCTTTCTGACCCTCTATATCCCACAAACGATATCCCTTGACGTCGTGGCCATATCCAAGAAAGACACACTTCTTTGCCCTTGGATCCAACTTGTCGCCCCTCTCATGCATGTATGCTGGGTGACCGGCGCCCCGTTTACGGTTTGGGCGCGGTGTCGTTTTACCGCAAGTGCACGATTAGTGTAGGGTGCGGGTTTATCGAACTCAGGGAGGTGGATGGCTTGAATGGCTACTAGCCTCGCCTAGGTTGTTTGCTATCTACGCGGATAATATGGGTAGAAGTGTAGAAATAAAAGAAAGAAATAAAAAAGACAAGAAAAGAATCCCCGCTAACACGGGCTAGAGCACTCATGACACTTGGCATTTGACTTGACCCAGGGTGAGACATTGCCCCTAAAGGTGGTACCTAGCGTCCATGGGCCCGATATTCCGGTCGATGCCCAGTACGCTAGGTCTACCCGGTTCCGGACGGTGGGCATTCCCATGTCCATTAACACCCTCCGCAACCGGGAGCATTAAGGCCACAATGATAACTCCCAACATTTCATCCAAGTCGTTCCCATGTGCGAGGACTCGATGTCAACGCTAGGGGCGTAAGCTATGGCTAAGGAGTCAACCGCCAAGTTTATTCACCCTTGGCCCGACGGTAAGAGGCAATCTTTCTCCCGCCAATGACAATGAAACGCCCCCGCGTAACCTTAATGGCCAAATAGTCGAATGTGATTTCTAGCAATACATCAAAGCGGATCTTGACTGGACAAGACACCGGACCCCAATCCCCAACACATCCAGTGTGTTGCCGTACGAATTGGACTCAGATTGCTAGAAATCCACATTGACACATTTCATCGAACACATACCATGCAATCAAGTCAAATGTAAATTTCCAAGCATCAATCCTACCCTAATCCATATTAGGGTTCATCAAACACTACTCGATGGTGAAGAACATGATAGAAAGTAATAATAATGACAAACAAACATTCACCATCAAGCAACAAAGAAAATAACACAAAACAATGTAAAATGAGAGAAGAAATTACTTAGCTTGCAATTGAACCCATCAATCCATTACAAGGTTTATTGGAAGATAAAACCCTAATCTAACCTAACCTAAAACTCCCAAGAAAGGGGAGGAAAACAACTCAAAAAATGGGAGAAGAATATCTCCAAGTCGTGCCCCAAACTCAAATATATAACCCCTCCAAAACCCCATCGGTTCGGGTCCAGAAAACCCAATAAAACTGTCAAAACCGGCCCACCCGATCGGGTGGAAATTCACCCAATTGGGTGGGATGAAACAGAGACTAAACAGCTGAAATTTGGCTCACCCGGACGGCCACCCAGACACCAACCGATCGGTTGATCTGGAAATCCAGACATCAGCTAATTTCAGCACACAGCTGCGCTCAGAAAATTCCAGAAAAATCTAGAAAAATCGGATTTGGGCATGCGACCTATCGTTAGAAAGCTAACGACGATGCCGACGCTAGAAAAATAAGAGATCACCCAAAATCCCTCTGGAATGATAGAAGATCTTCAATTAATGCATCAGCAGCGCGTAAAAGGGGAAGAAAAGGCCACCCGATCGGTTGAAACATCAACCGATCGGGTGAGCTGCTTGTCGTATTGGCCATCGGGCTTCAGAAGCTTCAACCGGGCGCTGAGGTGAGCAGGTGGCGTGACCGGGTCGTCGTTTGGGAAACTTCAGCTTCAGATGAACCGATCGGGTGAGATATCACCCGATCGGTTGGAATTAAGCTCCAAATTCCCGAGAACTCTGTTGGGATGAACCGGTCGGCGAACCGGTTGGTTGACCTTGCACTTCACTCCAGCTTCAGTCCGGGTTGGACACGCGTGTATCACCCGATCGGTTGGCTGTGTCCAACTGATCGGGTGGGGGCTGAATAGTGGCAATCTTGGTCGTTTGACCCTCTGGATCGCGCGTGACTCCTCCCGTTGCTCCGGGGACTCATGATATCTTCGTTATACGTCCTCAACGCTGGTAATCTCCTGCATTTACACAAAAACACAAATAAGTGAAAGAAAACTAAAAATCACAAGAGAAAGGGTACGGAACGATGGAAAACAGTGGAAAATCACAAAGAATACGTGCGTGAAAATATGAAATATAAACGCACGTCAAAATCCCCAAGCTAAACCTTTCCTCGTCCTCGAGGAAGACGAGTGAGAGTAGGAGCTCGAAGGGAAAAAATAGAGAGAGGTAGAAAGAGAAATCAAAATCCTAAATCGCCCGTCAGAGCCAACAAAATCAAACACGCCACATTAAGCAAGCATACGACAAAACACAACACTAAACCAAGGAATGTGAGTCCAAACAAGTGTCATGTGCCCACGCAGTGAAGCGCAAGTGAGTGTGGTCGTATGCTAGCAGACGGTGTTGCTATCTACATTGTGCAATAAGGCTCCATATACACATACCCAAAGAAAGACCCAAATATCGATTCAATTTGAAATTGCGGTGAATATTAGCTCAAGCATGCATGAGAAGAGTATAAGAATAGAAGCTTTATCATGCATCGGGGATTCCACAGCTAGGGACAAGGAAATCACCACAATATAGCCTAGATAATCGCTAGAAGGTCCCTATGCCAAGTGTTTTCGAAAACGATGGAGGTTGAGATGGTGTGGAGTAGAACACTCGGTGCAAATTCTCGTCTTCCCTTTATTCTCGGTAGATAGGAAAAAATATTCACACTGGAAATTTTTGGGTTTTGGGTATTTGTATTTTTTTTTATTTTTGGCTATACATATTTTTTTTCTTTTCTCTTTTCTTTTCTTTTGGGGTTTTTCTTTTCTCTTTTTTCTTTTTTTTGGATTTTTGGATATTGGGATATAAACATGTGTACTCTCCCAAGTGGGAGAACGGTACACGACGAGGGAATTTGTACCAAGTAAAATAAAAATGAAATCAGATTCTAAACACTTGGGCAAAGGAGATATTTCTCGCTAATCAGAGCATAGGCTAAATGGGTTATCCTAGTCCTTGTTTGTGGAATCCCGACACATGCAAAATGAAGTATACGATATATATAGCATGCATATAGAAGCAGACAGTAGGAGCAAATACCGCATATTCAAATCGAAGCATGATAATCTAGGGATCAACCAAGGATAGGTATATAAATCAACATCACAAAGTAGAAGCACACCACCTAGCTAGTCACGGCCCATGACTCACATAAAAGCAAAGTGAACCCACGAAGCATGAAATGCAATAGGACTCGGCTTCCTAGGGTTAGTGAATGTGATCATCGTAGCTATGCTAAGTGTGTGTGTGTTTCAGTGGCAATTCATCATATGGGGTCATCTCTAGGAGAGAGAGAGAACAAAAGATGAGAAGAAAAAAGAAAACCACGATGGAAAACGACTCAAAAACGAAGAAAAACGACACAAATGATGCACGAAGTGCGACTCCCCCAAGCTGAAACTTGCATTGCCCTCAATGCAATAATAGTTTATACTGGAGGGCAAAGAAAATGGGGGGTGCGCACCGACACAAAAAGTGAAAAACATGAAAAACACATGAACGAAACTAAAAAATAAAGAAAAAGAAACACTCAAATAAAAGATATAAAACACAACGAAAGAACACATAGACACAAACACACAACAACGACACGTGAAAACATGCACATAAATCGATTCCCCCAAGCTGAACATGACAATGCTAGCGAAATGATATGATCAATGTGATGCAGAAATATACAAGGGGAAGATCGGAAAAGAAAAGAAAGAAATCAAAATACAGGAGAGACGGTGTGCTCATTCTCCTCGGAAGAGGATGTGGGGTGTGGGCGGTAGAAGTGATAGAAGGGCACGACATGATGGGTTATTATGATGCAAAAGCAAATCCTAGATACGCTCCCCTCGCTAATGAGAGGAGACGAGATTATTCAAATCTAAACTAGAAAGCGGTAAATTTTTACACTACTGGATTAGGATACACCTGAGCATAGGCGGATCCAAGATCTGGAGTGGGGCAGGTAGCTGCTCTAACTGCTCCTTCTGTGGCTCCGCCAGAAGCGTTGTGCCACGTGTGCCAATGGACCCAAGCAATGCACCTCCAAGCGTCCCTCGTAGGTGTCCACCTGTGACCTGCTAAGGACGAGGTGCATTAGTCCATGGCAAGAAATTATTTCCCAAAATAAATGTATCCCAGATATAATCGTCAACATAAGATGGAAAAATAATAAAAGGGTGACGAATACTCCCTGAGAATGGGTCGCTATCCTCTGTACTAGTGACGACCAAATCCTCGCTCTCCAAGAGAAGTGGCTCTCTAGGTGGTGACGCACTGTAGCATACCTCAAGGGAAGTAGGTCTGGTGTCCTGCGAGAGATATGATGTGTCAAAAACATATAAGTCTAAAGGAATAGGACATGAAAAATGAGACTTAAATGTGGAGTGAGCATGAGTATGAAAATCTCCCTGAATAGGGGCAATATGCTCAAGTAGATGCTCAGCCGCAGAAGAAATGGAGAGCAACTGTAGAGGTAGATGTGACTCGGGCTCCATGAAGTGGACCATCGTATCCAAGCTCTCATGCACATCCTCCTCGACGATATGCTCATGCTCCACCATCTGCCCGATGTCCTGAATGACATCCTCGTGGTTGACCACAGACCAAGGAAGAAGCAGCAACAGAGATGATAGTGGAGGTGGATGTGGAGTGGACCACTCGTATGTTGTCGTGGTGTCCGTGTCCTCACACACATCCTCCTCACCGGTATGCATAAGCTCTGTGGTCTCCTCAGTGCCCTCGTAGGACTCATGTGGGGTATCCAAATCAAGATAAGAAGTCTCTCCCACAAATCCTAGAGACATCTCCCCATCCTCACTATCACCATCAAAAAATGCTTCGTCATCCAAGTGGTAGTGTTGGAAAAATAGGGCATCGGCATAAGATTTGTTTATGGGGGCCGATGAGATGGTGGTCTCAACCATGAAAGTGGGTATATCCTCTCCTTCATCACCTCTCCTCGGTGTAGGCTCGGTGATTGGTACCATGAAGTCTTGTAATAATTGGCCTTGGTTAAACATGGCACTTTCAAGGAGAGACACGAGGCTTGATTCTTCTTGTGTTAGTGGAGGGATATAAGGTTGAGGAAATGGATGGGAGGTGTTTGGGCAATGGTTGTGGGAAAATGTTTGGCCTTGGTGTAGGGGGAGGCTCTCAAGCGTAAATGGGCAATCATAATACATGTGCCCCGCCTTCCCACAAGTCTCACAAACCACAAATGAATAGGGATCGTAGCCTCCCATCTGAGCATCGAAATCTGATCTCCACATGGTTATATCAAAGATACCTGGACAACAAAAATAAGAAAACTAGAGAGGAGCGTCAATAGCACAAGAAAATAACAAAAAGATAATATAATGGTGGGGGAAAAATTTCTTGGTTATTGAATATATATTTTTTTAAAATTTTTTTTTTGTTTTTATGCATAGTCTAACGAACCCAAGCTAAGCTAATATCAAACCGAACGCCTCCCCGGCAACGGCGCCAAAAACTTGACCGGCGCCCCGTTTACGGTTTGGGCGCGGTGTCGTTTTACCGCAAGTGCACGGTTAGTGTAGGGTGCGGGTTTATCGAACTCAGGGAGGTGGATGGCTTGAATGGCTACTAGCCTCGCCTAGGTTGTGTGCTAGCTACGTGGATAATATGGGTAGAAGTGTAGAAATAAAAGAAAGAAATAAAAAAGACAAGAAAAGAATCCCCGCTAACACGGGCTAGAGCACTCATGACACTTGGCATTTGACTTGACCCAGGGTGAGACATTGCCCCTAAAGGTGGTACCTAGCGTCCATGGGCCCGATATTCCGGTCGATGCCCAGTACGCTAGGTCTACCCGGTTCCGGACGGTGGGCATTCCCATGTCCATTAACACCCTCCGCAACCGGGAGCATTAAGGCCACAATGATAACTCCCAACATTTCATCCAAGCCGTTCCCACATGCGAGGACTCGATGTCAATGCTAGGGGCATGAGTTACGGCTAGGGAGTCAACCGCCAAGTTTATTCCCCCTTGGCCCGACGGTCAGAGGCGGTCTTTCTCCTGCCAATGACAATGAAACGCCCCCGCGTAACCTTAATGGCCAAATAGTCGAATGTGATTTCTAGCAATACATCAAAGCGGATCTTGACTGGACAAGACACCAGACCCCAATCCCCAACACATCCAGTGTGTTGCCGTACGAATTGGACTCAGATTGCTAGAAATCCACATTGACACATTTCATCGAACACATACCATGCAATCAAGTCAAATGTAAATTTCCAAGCATCAATCCTACCCTAACCCATATTATTGTTCATAAAACACTACTCGATGGTGAAGAACATGATAGAAAGCAATAATAATGACAAACAAACATTCACCATCAAGCAACAAAGAAAATAACACAAAACAATGTAAAATGAGAGAAGAAAATACTTAGCTTGCAATTGAACCCATCAATCCATTACAAGGTTTATTGGAAGATAAAACCCTAATCTAACCTAACCTAAAACTCCCAAGAAAGGGGAGGAAAACAGCTCAAAAAATGGGAGAAGAAGATCTCCAAGTCGTGCCCCAAACTCAAATATATAACCCCTCCAAAATCCCACCGGTTCGGGTCCAGAAAACCCAATAAAACTGTCAAAACCGGCCCACCCGATCGGGTGGAAGTTCACCCGATCGGGTGGGATGAAACAGAGACTAAACAGCTGAAATTTGGCTCACCCGGACGGCCACCCGGACACCACCCGATCGGTTGATCTGGAAATCCAGACAGCAGCCCATTTCAGCACACAGCTGCGCTCAGAAAATTCCAGAAAATCTAGAAAAATCGGATTTGGGCATGCCACCTATCGTTGGAAATCTAACGACAATGCCGACGCTAGAAAAATAATAGATCACCCAAAATCCCTCTGGAATGATAGCATATCTTCAATGAATGCATCAGTAGCGTGCAAAAGGGGAAGAAAAGGCCACCCGATCGGTTGAAACATCAACCGATCGGGTGAGCTGCTTGTCGCATTGGCCATCGGGCTTCAGAAGCTTCAACCGGGCACTGAGGTGAGCGGGTGGCGTGACCGGGTTGTCGTTTGGGAAACTTCAGCTTCAGATGAACCGATCGGGTGAGATATCACCCGATCGGTTGGAATTAAGCTCTAAATTCCCGAGAACTCTGTTGGGATGAACCGGTCGGCGAACCGGTCGGTTGACCTTGCACTTCACTCTAGCTTCAGTCCGGGTCGGACACGCGTGCATCACCCGATCGGTTGGATGTGCCCAACCGATCGGGTGGGGGCTGAAAAGTGGCAATCTTGGTCGTTTGACCCTCTGGATCGTGTGTGACTCCTCCCGTTGTTCTGGGGACTCATGATATCTTCGTTATATTTCTCCAACGCTGGTAATCTCCTGCATTTACACAAAAACACAAAGAAGTGAAAGAAAACTAAAAATCACAAGAGAAAGGGTACGGAACGACGGAAAACAATGGAAAATCACAAAGAAGACGTGCGTGGGCAACCCACAATGCGAAAGTACGAATAATCTCCAGCTTCACCACTACCTCAGGGATCGTGTAGCCAATCGCTACTGAAGGAACTCTGTTCATAATGTGCACATCAGTCGAGAGTATCTCTCCCTAGAATTCCTTCCCCAAACCGGCTGAGTGCCTCAAACACTGCACTCTCTCCAACAATGTCAGATTCATCCGCTCCACCACACCATTTGACTGCAGATCACCGGGTGTGCTAAAGTGTCTGCGGATCCCATGGAGTTTGCAGAAATTTCTAAACTCCCTTGAGGTAAACTCACCTCCATTGTCAGATCTAAGCACATTCACATGCCTTTCAGTTTGCTTCTCCACCATGGTCTTCCACTCTCGAAACATATCAAAAGTCGGATCCTGTGACTTCATTAAGTACATCCAGACTTTGCGAGAGTAGTCATCAATAAAATGACAAAATACTTAGCTCCCCCTATTGACTGTTTTGGGCACTATCCCCACACATCTGTATGCACATAGTCAAGTGGTCCTTTGTTAGTATGCTTCCCCGTGTTAAACTGCACCTTTGTCTTCTTACCGTACACACAAGATTCGCAGAATTATACTCTCTCATTCGAGGTTTCAATTAGTTTTCTTCTTCAGAGTACATCAAGCGTTTTGTCATACGGATAACCCAAACGATAATGCCATAACTTCGCTGAATCTCTAGAAATTGCGCTCGTAGTGCTTATGTCTGCTTCACCTTCAATTGTGGTACCTTGAAGGGCATATAAGTTTCCCACTTTTCTTCCCTTCATCACAACCATGGCTCCTTTCGAAACTCGAAGTTGGCCTTTTTCGAAGAATGACTTAAATCCGGCATTGTCCAACACGCCTATGGAGATTAGGCTCTTCTGCAAATCTAGGACATGCCTCACCTCGGCAAGTTTACGCACTATGCCGTCATGCATCTTTATCCGAACGGTTCCAATACCCGCAGTTCTACACACTGCATTGTTCCCCATGAGGATTAAGCCTCCATCTTGATTGGAACGGTATGTCGCGAACAAACACATATGAGGAGTCATATGATACGAGCATCCACTGTCCATGAGCCATGCCAAGTTGGCATCACCTGCAACCCCGGCAGCAAAAATCTCGGTATCTCTACCTTCATCATGGACATGCTCACCAACAATCCCTAAATATGCCGAACCGGAATCCTTCTCGGTTTCCTTTCCTTTCTTCCTATTCTTGATAGGACAATGATTCTAATAATGACCCTTCTTGTGGTAACTGTAGCATGTGATGTTCGTAAACCTATCATGCGAGTGTCTCGACTGTGAAAGGTCATTATTCTTCCTGAAGCCTCATCTCCTTTCCTGTCGACTCCTCACATGTAATGCCTCCTCGCGGTTACTCACATGATCTCTACCTTAAACCTTGCCACATAGTTGCTCTGTGTGAAGCACCGCCTTCACCTCTTCCACGGTGAGAGTAGTCCGGTTGTAAATCATCGACCAAACAAACTGATTATACTCTTCAGGCAATGAGCACAACAAGATAACAGCTAGCTGCTCATCTTCAATCTTCACATCTATACCATGCAACTCTAGCATAATCATGTTCAATTCATCCATGTGATCCTTCACCGCTGAACCAGACTTCATCTTGAGAGTATACAGCTGCAGAAGAAAATATAGGTGACTCGTGAAGGATTTCTTCATATATAGTTCCTCAAGCTTCTTTCATATATCAGATGCCATAGCCTCATCCAGGACTTCCCTCAGAACATTATCTGATAACGACAACTGAATCGCGATGTACGCCTTCCTCTCCATCTCCACCCTAGCGGATGTAGTCACCTCCTTATCGATATTCGAGACATCAAATACGATCTGGTAACACCCCGTCTGCATAAGAACATTCTTCACCTTCGTCTGCCAGATCCGAAAATCATTCCAACCGGTGAACGTCTCAATGTTCAACGTTGCCAAAGACACCATTTTTTCTTTGCCACTAACTTCCTTTGCAATAAAAACCACAAGCTTTGATACCACTTGTTGGGGGTGGAAATCAAAAACGTCTTGGGATCAATGCGGAAACCAACCCTAATGAACTGATCAGGAATATAATGCTAGCAAAAAATCTAATCCCAATTACCCAATAAAAATCCTAATTGACCTTGAAATAGAAAGTAGCAAACAAATCACAGCAACAAATAAATCAATTGCAGACACACGAGAATTTACACTGGTTCAGTTGTAAACAACCTACGTCCAGCAATCCAATCCGAGACGATTCCACTAGTAGAGAGATCCAAACAATTAGGGTTACAAAACGCTCCCTCACATGTGAGTAATAACTTGTCAACGGAACAAGCCCTCACAAATCCACTCAAGAGGAAGAAATTAATGGAAGAAGAAGAGAAGGAAAAAACCAAACCTTTCTCTCAAGAACACAAACCCTAAAACTCTCTCAAATCTCCAATGGGGTAGCAAGAGGTTCTCTACAAAAATCAATGGAGGCTTAACCTAATCTAAAACAATAGATAGGATTAAATACAAACCCAAAACAATGGGAAAAAACCGCATCCAACAGCTCATATTCGCACAAGGGCCCGCGCCGACTCATCCTGAGTCGGCTGTCAGCTCGGCCTGCTTGGTCGAGCAGACATACCCTAGATGGAGTTGAGTCGACTCGGTCAAGTAGCCTAGCTACTAGACCCGAGTGTCAGAGTCCCTCTTTAAACGAAATGCCATCAGGCTGCTCGGGCAAATAAAACCTTCATGCTGCTCGGTCGAGTAGCCTCTAGGAATCACCCGAGTCGGAGGGAAAACTTCCCCAAGCTCTCTGCCTGCTCGGTCTGTCAGAGTCTTCATGCTGCTCAGTCGAGTAGCCTCCTACTCTACCAAGTCACCTGGGAAAAACATCACGATGGATTTGAATCACAAAAAACAACACTATCTATCATATGCAATTTATAAAACGTATGAATATTTAAACTACATACCTTTCACTTCGTTTTCGCAAAAAACAAAGCATCATTTTCTGCAACATTACTTTGGCCCTACACCGCTTCTCCCGAGTCGAACCGCGTCCTGAGCCACGCCTTGTCCCGAGCCGAACCGCTTCCCGAACCGCACCGTGCCCCGAGGCGAGCAATGCCCTTGTCACCGAGTCAACCACGCGTCGAAGAAGATTTCACCTTGAGTGGATCATCCGTCAAGACTTCGGATCCGATCCGAGATCCTTCGTAGCTTTGTTAGAGCCCGAACATGAGCAAGGAAGAAATTTAGGGAGAAAGAGAATATTTAATTTAAGCTCGGATCCGGGCTTGCTCACGTTTAATGGAGCTACTAATATCTGGAGCTTCAGATGAGTTTTGAGGGGGGGATAGGCCCCTATTTATATATGCGACTGACCCCTCCTCTTTCTCAATTTCCGATGTGGGACTAAACATTTTTGGAGAGAAACAATCAAATTAGTTTGCCTTACACGAAGGCCAAACTTTGACGAATTTTCTCTCCCTCACTGTTGAGCTTCGCAATTGATACAACCTATCAAATCGAAGAGGGTTGAAAGTTCGTTTGACCCCCTCAAACGAACATCCAAAGTTGAGCAAAACCAAGTTTGTTCATAAAAAACGAGCTGCCAAAAACCAGCCAACATTGGGTTCAAAACCCTAAGCGTGGGGCCCACCGCATGGGCCCCACATACCAGCTTGCACACGCAAAGCACGTGTCCAGCACGCGCCCCGCAGGCGCATGCTGTGCATGCACCCGCGTAGGCACGGGCGAGCGGGCTCCCGCCCGCCTAGCGGGTACGGGCACCTGCTTTCCAGGCGGGTCGGGCACCCCCCTGGCGAGAACTCGACCCGCAATGCCCAACTTAGGCTAAGTATATGGTTTTGACTCTATTTCGCACGTTTGGAGTCCGTTTTTGACGTGATTTGAACCTGCGTTTAGACCGGGACGATCTCGTCATCCAGGTAACCCTTTCCACGCGTTTATTATATTAAATATGCATGTAAACAATTTACGACACATTTAATTCTCCTTTGCATCATATGCAAAAATTTACACATCTAATATATCGCAAACTCTTTGCGACTTATAAAATCCATTTGCTTCTAATACAAATGAACTGAGGGCATACATCCCCCAACACGAACAACCCTTGTTGTCAGCCATAAGCCAAGGGACCAACCCTTGCCACTGAACGACCCTCGATCGTCGCACGGCCATAAGTTGAAGGGGTCTCGCCCCTCGCTACCGAACGACCCATGTCGTCAGCCATAAGCCAAGGGGCCAACCCTTGCCACTGAACGATCCTCGATCTTCATCGGCCTTAAGTCGAAGGGGCCTCGTAACTCGCTATCGAACGACTCTCATCGTCAGTCGTAAGCCAAGGGGCCAACACTTGCCACTGAACGACCCTCGATCGTCGTCGACTGTAAGTCGAATGGGCCTCACCCCTCGCTACCGAACGACCCTTGCCGTCAGCCGTAAGACAAGGGGCCAACCATTGCCACTGAACGATCTTCGATCGTTGTCGGCCTTAAGTCGAAGGGGCCTCGCACCTCGCTACCGAACGACCCTCGTCGTCAGCCATAAGCTAAGGGGCCAACCCTTGCGACTGAACGACCCTCGATCGTCATCGACCTTAAGTCGAAGGGGTATCGTCCCTCACTACCGAATGACCCTTGTCGTCAGTCGTAAGCCAAGGGGCCAACACTTGCCACTGAACGACCCTCGATTGTCCTCTGCCATAAGCTGAAGGCTTTGTACCCCTCACAACCGAACGACACCTTTCGACAATGGCCTGCATGGCTTACGATCTTGAGATCATCTTTATCAGGTGAAAATGTGTGACACATCCATGACCTAAGTTTCAACTGGTTCTTAAATTAAACTTTGAGTCATTGAGGGTCCAAACACGCACATTCACATGAAGATAGAAGAAACTCAAAAGTTCTTTTCATTCATTCAAAATGGTTATATGAAACCTGCATCAAAAATCTACTAGTATAAGAGGGAGAAGCACTCCTCGGCATAAAAACTTTCTACAATGCTTCCATCATTGCGGTGGACCTTGCTGTAAGCTGTGCCTTGTGAGCATCGGCTGAATTTTCCGATTCAGCAGCTTTGGCTCAAAACTCGACTATCTCCGCCTTATGAGCATCAGCTGACTTTTCCGATTCAGCAACTTTGGCTCAAATCTCGACTATCTCCCTCTTTGAGGCTTCTAAGCCGGCCTGGAGCTGGGACCTTTCCCTCCCACATTGGACCTCTATCGATTTTCTGACGGAAGATATGGACTCGAAGCTAGTCTTGGCCTCCGAAGCTGCCCACTCGGCCTCAGCCTTGGCCACAAGCACTCTTCCCAAGTCCTATTCCATCTTCTTCATCTGGGCCTCGAGCTCAGAAACTTTGGGTTCGGCGACCTCTGCCCGACGTTGTCCCTTGATAATATCGACGGCCTGGCGATGTAAAATTGCACCAAAAAGGGACACCTGTGGAAAGCGTCGGTCAGCAAATTTGAAACTATAAGTCGAGAGACAAGTTGCGACTAACTGACCTGATAGCCGCAACCCACGAAGAAGTTTGCCAACCTCTCAATATCAAATCCTTGAATGAGCTCCAAATCTCGAGAAAGAATGGAGTTTTCCACTAGTTGAGCAGTCGTCCCAAATTCCAGAATGACCGACTCTTCCTTCCAAACAATAAATGGAGACTGATGAGGTTCATCTCGAACAGACCCCGAGGAACCAGTTGGGAGCTGATTCAGCATCAGAGCTCGGTCGAACTCTGATGGGATGGGGCCAACCATGGGAGTATGTGGGTCGATACCACCCCATTGCCATTTATCCAGAGGAGGAATCACTGGAGGCTCAACTATCCCCTGAGGATCGAGAGGGGCCACCACCCAACCTACCAAAGCCTGGGTCGAAGAACCATAACCTTTCACCATGAGCGAAAGGGGAGGGTTCGGTTCCACGACCCTCTTTCTCTTTTCAGAGTCTTCTCCTTCATGGGAGGGAGGACCACACTTTTTGCTGACAGCATCGGTAGGCTTTAGAGTTGCAACAGCGTTTTCACCCTCTACCACCGGAGGCTCCGAGACAATGATGGAAGCAATGGGCGGGACTGAGCGAGCGATAACTCGATTCGAAATCTCTCTCGATGAGGCACGGGAGGATGACCTTGAGGTCCCCCTGGCCTCACCTCCCTCAGAGGAGGAGCTCTGACTAAGGGGAAGAGGAGACTGAGCACTTGATCCCACAGTGCTTTTCTTCTTCTTGTGATGCTCTCTCTAGATTTGACCCAGTTCAGGGTTCAAGCTTTTGTAAGCTCCACCAGCCATATCTACAAACAACGAATATAATTATCATAAGTGGTTGAAATTAGAGCACAGAAGTAGTATGCATTAACCGGACTCCATAAAACGTTCTTCAGTCGATGGTTGTCTAACAAATAGGATGTTGACCTCTACTGCCTCGGTCGGCTCAAAAGAAGTTTAGCTGCTTCGACCTCTCTTGGTAATAACCTGAATTCTTCAGCAATATCAGGGTTAGAAGAACTCCAACCGTTAAGCATCGGTCCTATGTCGGGGAGAAAAACAAACACAAAAGTGTCTTCACAATTAGGATCGGAGATCGGGTGATCGTAAATGAGTCTCTTCACAGGGCGATCGACAGTATGATACCACACCTTGCGAGGGTCGATTATTACCCGAAAGAAGTGCTTAAACAGTCGAATGGATGGCCGAACCCCACAAAGCTCATAAATCACAATGAAGCAGACCATGTGAGGAATGGCCTGAGGTGCAAGTTGGCAGAGAGAAAGTCCCAAAGAGCATAGAATCTCTATGATAAAGGGGTGAATAGGAAAGCGAACACCAAGACGAAAAGTTTGTGGGTACACTCCTACCTCGCTTCTTCGAGGGAAGTAAACTCTCGCATCGACATCTGGCAACCTAACCCTATAAAGGAGACACAGGTAATCATACCAAACCCTAGCAACCAGATCATGAGAGAACTCTGCACTTTTTCCAGAATCACATGGGGAACTTCTAAGTTTGGATCCTGCCGATGGATTGAAGGTGATGGCTCTATTCGAAGGCCTTTTCCTTTGCCAAGAACCTCGTTGTATTGGGGAGGCCGAAAGCGCAGCACGAGTTCTTCTTAGGTCGGCTCATGTATCCTTACTGGTGGAAATTTGCACATAAAGATTTAAAGAGGAGTCTAAATCAGTTAAGTAAGGTATCTTATCGAGGTCAGGCAACACCAAAGAAAGCAATGGAGGAATTAAGCTTTCGAAAATCTGGAGGCAGAACAAGAAAGCTTCTTGTTTCTTCTCCCCTTCTTTTATACAGAGGATCCTAATAAGCAGTTGTTCGATGAGCGACACGTGTCTACGCCTGGTCTCAGGAAACGATGAGGATTGATTTAGAGATGAAGGGTTTTGGCGGCATAAATCAAATCAACCACTTCGAATGTCGTGCCTATTTAATGGGAATACAGATCATGCGGTCTCAATCAACGCTGTTTCCTGAAACACGAATGATGTGGGACATTGTTGATACACGGGTACGGCCCATGAAGCGGTGTCAAGGTACCACAACCCAATTAGAGTCTACAACCTCGGCCCTGTAACCTGAAATCCATCAGTGAGGCTAAATAATACTCAGTCAAAGGAATGACTCATTAGACCATTGGACTTCTGGTGACATTCAAGGAGGAGTTAATGGGACCAAGTAAATGGACAGCCGTTATCATCAATCCCAAAGTGATCCTGCCCGGAGCAATGTGGGACTGTTATTTGCAATCAACATATCATCATCTATAAATACCTGAAAGGACAATGTAAGGGGGGTTCTAATTCCTAAGGTACGGGATCCGATACTCTGATACACTATCTTCCACTTTATATTTCTTCCTCCAAATAGC
The DNA here is from genome assembly GCA_030789695.1 of Scilla litardierei. NCBI lineage: Eukaryota > Viridiplantae > Streptophyta > Magnoliopsida > Asparagales > Asparagaceae > Scilla > Scilla litardierei. Next base: position 65,835 of record JAULAV010005091.1, on the reverse strand, counting down.
TTGAGCAGACCAACCTAAAACGAGCTTCATTGGGTCGATCTCAGCGGCTCCAAGCCTTTCCATAAGTTCTCGTCTAACTTAAGTATCGAAGGGGATTTGGGTCGGAACCCAGATCCGACCCTTCCTGAGCTCTTTTGTGATACAGGAAGATCATAGAGCGTATCAACAAGAAGGTCATATCTCTACAGTCGTTCATTCAAGATTAGACCATTCCCAGCCAGCAATCGTCCGAGGTTCGACCCACTCTAAAGGTCGAACGGACGTTATAAAGCTCATCTCCAATCGTCAACGACCCAGGTTCCATTAACCTAGGGTCCCACCCTACCGGCTGATGAGGCCCCAGCTCGGCAGAAGAGTCCACGTCAGCATCAATATTGTTTCGACCATTTTTGGCCTTAACACTAAGGGTATCACACCTCTCTTTCTAGATAAAACACTTCCACAACCCGGAAGCTAGATTTCAACAAATGAAACAAATAAAATACACACTTTTTATTGATTTGATTAAATGAACTTACAAACTTTAAGTGTAGAGGCAATGAAGCGTGATGTCCAAGTGCTAGATGTAAGCTTGATACACCTATGGACTTCCCTTGAGCTTTGAGATCAAATCAACATGAAAATGCTCAAAAGGAAATGAGAGAAGAAAAGAGTGAAAGCTTTTCTTTTTGTTTTTGGCTTCAGAATGATATTTAATTATTTGTGTATTTGTGCCAAAAACAGCCTTACAAAGGGGTATAAATATTCTCTTTCTCGGGCACAAAACCCAAGAAAACGGCCCTTGAAAAAGCTATCCAACGGCTATAAAAGAGTAGAATTTCTATCGACCAGATGCCTTATGAAAGGTGACCAGATGCCTGATGTACTTTGCAGTCGTCTGGTCTTCCTGCATCAGACGACTTTACATTGAGTTGGTCAAAATCAACAGAAGACCAAACTCCAAGCACCAGACGTCTGAAGTACACTTACCAGACGCCTGATGCACTGTTCAGGTGTCTGGAAAGTCTTCTCCAGACATCTGAATAAATGTGGGACAGAAAGACAGAGAGTCAAGAAAAATTAATCCCACTGATCAGGTGTCTGTAGTTCAACTATCAGACGTCTATACCACTGTACCTACGCCTGGTGACTAAACTTCAAATGGTTGGACTCCTAGGTTTTATTGGCCAGCTCAAAACGAATACGCCAGGCATCTTGTGAGTGTAAACCACGCATCTCGTAATAGGCTGAAACCATAATCAAGAGTGTTTGGCCATTCAACCTATTGTGATGGATTCTAAGAAGATCCTATGGATCACTAAAATGGAAATAGACATGTATGAATGTATGTGTCCATCTAATCAAGGCATAGAAATATTCTACTAAAGAAAGAGCAAACTACATAAAGAATCATAAAATATTTACAATGAGAACATGATTCTTCATGGCTTCATTAATCCAATGCTTCATACCTTGAGTCCAGCATCCCATCACCAAACTTGTTTGGTCTCCCCTTGATTTAAACATTGTTAATTATCTGAGACTAAAATACTTTGCGACATTAGTAAACACATAATGTGGTGATCATTATCAAAACCATATTGGTCTTAAAGGCCAATATCCAACAGTATTATTATCAATACAACTTTTAAAACTTTATGTTAGTTTTCTTAAGGCTAAATTTACATAAACTACCAAATTATTTTATTTTTTCTTCTTAAACGTCATAAACCATGAAAATTAAAGTTAAATCTATAAAATTTTTGTCATTTTCTCATAAAACTATCCTCAATTATATTGGCGTTAATTTTAATGAGTACATGATTTTTGTTTTGCTGAAATTACCCTTTGAAAACCCCATTAGATGGCACGTGCTGAGCACGTGCCTTATCCCCCCCCATTTTGGCTTTAATTGACCCTTTTTCTCTCTTTTTTATTTTTGTATCAAATCCCTTTTCAGATCTGATGGTGCAGGTGGATGGCAGCACCAGGCAGAGCAGTGCTAGGGCAGGTGACAGTAGCTTTGTGGAGCAATGCCAGGGCCAGTTACGATAGCGATGGAGGTGGTGGTTGTGGTTGTGGAGATATTTGGAAGAAGAGGACGAAGAAGATGATGATGTTGTTGATATTGAGGATGGATATGATTATAAGATGGTAGAAAGAGGATGCGGATCAATGCGGTGGTGGGGGCAGTGGTGGAGGCGGAGGGGGAGTTAGGGAAGATAAAAATAATTTAGGGCTTTTCAAATTGATGATTATGATCATGCTGAGGAGAAAGAAGATTATGATGTTGATGATGTTGTTGAGGAGGTAGATGTGATAAGGAGGGGGAAGAGTATGGTTATCAGTGCAGTGTGTATGTCATTCAAAACAACAACAACAACAACAACAACATCATCATCATCATCATCATCATTTTATAAATTACAATGAGGGGAAGATGGTCAAACCCCAATTTAAATTCTTTATCCAAGAATACGAAACTAAATTGATAATCCTTATATCGTTATAAATGACTCGATCTAAATTATCATTTATTCTAGTTGTCGAGCTAGAATGGTTACTATACCAAGATAATTTATAAAGGATACCTTTTAGCAAAAACAAGTTGTTTTGTGCATAATCTTCATAAAGTTCACATTTTCTACATTGGTGATGTAGTGGAAGCCACCCAATTTATCTTCCGTCTAACATATAGTGTTGAGTATTGGACTTCTCCCTACTTGGTTTTGATGATAAGAAAATATAAATACTTGTGACTAATCTCCTCCATGCAGTTAATTCATTGACTAAGCAATCATGAAGATCAATTACAATGAATGACACTCAATGAACAATCAAAGCTCAAAGAGTTGAAGATTCGGTGATCAATTTAAAGATAGAAGCTTCAAAGACTTCAAGATAATTCAGGAGAAAGAAGAGAAGCAAATTCAATGTAAATATTTTATTCTCTTGTTTCTTTCTCATTAGAATGTAGCCTTGAAGTAGAGTAATGTTGGAGCACTCACACATCACTCAATCTAGCCTAGGAATTCATTAGAATACATTTTCGAGGACTCTATCTTTAAATTCCCTGCGTTGTGCATTTTAGGTGATCAACAGGCGACTGCTAAACATTTGTCAGGCATCTGTCTCCTTACAGACGCCTGTGATTTGTTCTACAGTCGTCTGTTATGCACACACTTTTGATAGAATTCTTTGGGTTTTCTATATTCTAACAGGCAACTGTTGTACAATGTACATGCGCCTGGCTAGTTTGCAGGTGCCTGTAACTTGTTAGTCAGTCGCCTATATCATCTTGTCCAAGATCTCAAGTTTTGTCAACATTCGCACTTATGCAGACAGTCGACTATGTTGGTTTCCCAGTCGCCTGCCCATGGCACAGGCACCTGTGTGTACCACATCAGTCGCTTGTCCATCCTTGCCCAGATCTTTCATTTTGGCAAGATTCGCACTTGTGCACACAGACGACTGAAGTTAGTTTCACAATCACCTGTCCATGGCACAGGCGCCTGTAGATTCCATATCAATCGCATGTCCATGCTTCCCAGAATTCTCATGTTTCATTAACATTCGCACTTTGCCACTCAGATGCCTGTTGAAGGTTTCTCAGGCAACTGTCTGTTTTCATGCGTCTGTCCAACCTTCATCAGTCGCATGTCCTACGTGGTAAGTTACCGTTTGAATTCTCACCTACACTCTGACACAGTTCAGCAGGAGACTGTCTGCTCTTCATCTGTCGCCTGTTATGCCTGTAAAATCAATCTGTTGGGATTTTCCACACCGATTTGAAGGATGTTTGGGTATTTCGTTTGAGGGTTTTAGAGAACCTATAAAGAGGCCCTCTACTGTTCCATTGGAGCTTCTTGATCAACTCTTGAACCCTAAGTCTCATCTCTAAGCTCCTAAGCTCTCAATTCATTCTAAGGCATAGATATCCAATCTCATCTTGTCTTCCAACTAGAATCAATTCCTCATTCTCTAGCTTTGGTGAAGACATGTACAAGGGCTACTCTCTTTCTAGAAAGAGATCATCACTACACACTTTGCTCTTTCAAGTTCTACTTCAAGGCATAGGTGATTTGTAAGTGTGTCATTTCAGATTTCATAACTTTCGTTATTAGTTTTATTCTCGCTAATGAGAGTGGTTTGCTTGATCCCAAGTTGTGGGATTCAATGACATCAATCTTGTATTGATTACACTTGTAGGGTTGCTACAAGTGAGTTGAAAGGAAAACTCAAGCTAGAGTTTTAGCTTGAATATCTGTGTGGTGTCCCAGGTGGTGGAGACGTAGGATTACCAGGAACAAGTCGGGGTTGAGTTGGGTAATCCGAACCCTTGAACATCCTTGTGTTTGCTTGTTCATTGTTGTTTATTCATAATTCTGCATCTTTGTTGGTTAGGATTTTAATTAGGCGTAATTGTCTATTTAATTTTATAAACACTATTCAACCCACTCTTCTAGTGTTTTCCTTATAGCACAGGGTTCTTACATATAGCATTATAGTGTGCGTCAATACAAGGAAAATTCAATATGCAGCAAGCAGCATAAACATGAATATTTTTAACGTGGGCCAAAATAAAGATGATGCAAATAATAATATTTAAAAAATATAGAAGCAAAAAAGATTAATTAATAAGAGTATTTTGATTATATATTGATAATAGCTATAACATATCATCATACATAGATTCAAAATAAGATATATTACTGATAAAAAATACATGTCTATCGATCTTTATGAGTATCTTATGAATTGACCTCATCTAAAATGATCCATGAATAAAGGCTAAGGCATAACATTGAAGATCCTATATAAAAACTACTTGTTACGGCCTGATGGCCGGCCCAGAAAATGAAGGCCGAAATATTTGAAGCCCAAGCGAATAGTTCACTGGCCACCCAGAACAAGAGTGAGCCCAAATGAGAAGTTTGCCCCGCTAGCAAGAAGCTCGCCCAGCTAAGAGAGCAGCTCGTCCGACAAATCAAGAGAGAGGCTCGCCTAACTAGTCAAGCGGGAAGCTCGCCAGCCAAGTGTAGAGAGCACCCAACAACGGCGAAGCTCGCTTTGTCGACCAAAACAAGAAGGTCAGCCGAAGGAAGCTTGGGACGCCGAGCTCGGACGCCGAGCTTGACACTCTCCAAGGGCGACCCTCGGCGACCTGGCAACCCATAAATATATCTGACCGAATGACATATGGCCACCTACGTCTCCAATTAATGCCGAAGGTTAAAGATGAGAACTGATGGCCGCCTGTTGCGTCCCCATTAATGCCCGATTAAGGTGGTGCGAGAATATCTCTTACACTCTTGCCGACCCGTCACATCCCCATTAATGCGCCAGCCGAGCTCCAGCTAAGTAGAAGCGACAACTGTTTGGACAGCAATCAACCGACTCTCCCCACTATAAATACACCCCTTCCAGTCATCAATAAGGAGGTGGGTTGGTAGAAATCTTAATTCTCATTCATCTACAAGGTCGGATATCATACATATATATGTGCCTTCCACATAAGCTCGTCAAGTTAGGTCACTCTACACTAAGATCAGCCAGCGAGTCCGGCCTTCTTCTAAAAAGTCACCTACTGACTTTACCATCGGAGAGGCCTAGGGTCGACAGCCAACCCAGCGTTTCTAACGAGCTGTTCATTGTGCAGGAAGCTCGGCCCTTCTCTTAAGCGGTCGACAACCTTCGAGCGATTTTGGATCCTTTGTCTACAGATCTAGTTCCAAGGCGTTTTGGCCTTAACTAAAACCCAATTAACCTGTAATCATCGTGTCCTTGATTCCACATTATATAAATCTCATCGTTAGGCGGATTTGACCCGCAACAATTGGTGTCGTCTGTGGGAAAGAATGGTTACACCCATATCAGGCTCCACACATACTCACCGCAATTCCCGTCATGGCAAGTCGCCCGACGTCACCCCACCGCCACCTCCAAGAAAGATAGGATGACTCGAGGCACTAATCAGTGACACCCCGAGGCTGCCCTTGGCCGAGGAGCCTCATTCTCCCGATAGGACTCCCCTGCTGGATCTGCCCCTTGAGGGGTCGACGGTTGTCATTCAGGCCGCAGCCTACAACGTCCAAGCGAACTTCGCGGCCTTCACCAAGCTGATGGAAAACTAGGTCGCCGCTAGACCTGTGGGGCCCCATACACTTGAAGGCCCCCCTAGGCCCCCCAATGTAAGGTGAGACCTCCTCCCCCAATTCGTGTTGGATATGGAAGACGTTTATACACCCTTGTGGGGGATGTACGAGGGAATACGGACCTCGAACGTCGCGTACACGAAGTCGTGTGCAAAGGGAATCGGTTCCCTTGCGGAGAGGATCTCTGGATGAGTGGGAAAGTCGCATTATATATGCATAATTGCATGCGACATATGGCTAATAAAGGGGGAATATCTTAAGCTTATGTTGTACCATGCATATGGTACAACTTAAGCTTATAATGTGCCATGTATGATGGTACGCTTTAGTTAAATTGTTCCAAAGGAACAATTTACCCTAAAATAACTACCTTGGGGGCTATAAATAACACCCAAGGGTTAGCCATTTACTTACACTTTTGCATGGCATTCTTGCATGCATTTCATTCTAGCGAAGCTCTGCCGAAATCCTTCCTCTCTCTTTATCCAAGTTCTTAATCTAAAAGTAGAGATTTAGATTGTGGATTTAGTAGCCTTACTTCGTTCGTGAGAAGACTCGATCCGTCGTGGCGAATCCGAAGGCAAAGTTCCGAGACTACCATGCCACATACGCAAGCGTAAGTCTCAACTTTATTTATCGATCCTAACACTGTTTTGACAGGATCCTACATTGGTATCAGAGCCTTACGGGTTCGCCCCGGTCAAACCGTCGCCCCGTCGAAACTATGAACGAGTCGTTGTCTTTTTCACGAATGGGTATCCTACCATTACGGATATGGTAGGAACGCTTCGTGACGGAGAGAACGCAGCGGGTGTTCTTTTCACGTTAGGGTCTTCTGTCATTACGGATATGGCAGGAACTCTCCGTGACGGGAAGAACCGACCGTTCATGTAGTATGTTATTTTTCATTTTTGGCACACGGCCATTAGAAAATAACTACTTTCTCGACGAACGGGTGCTTCATCGACGAACGGGTGCTTCACCGGAGAAGAAGGTGGTAGTTATTCCCATCGGGGAAGATGAATTTTAGTGCATGTGCACCATGGCCAAATGGGCTATGAAGGCCATGCACCCCCCCCCCCCCATGCGGAGGGGGTTGGCTACGGCCAATAACCACCACGGCCACCCCTCCGACGGGGTGTGCGGCAACCCCATTCAAAGGGGGTGGCCGGCCATGGCCAAAGGGGCCATGGCCGGCCAATGCCAAAATGGCCTTGGCCATGACCGGCCATGGCCAGGCCGGCAGTGGCCGGCCAAGGCCAGGCCGGCAATGGCCGGCCTGCCCGGCCCTGGCAGAGGCCAGGGCCGGCGCCCTGGCCACTGCCTGGGCCTGGCCGGCCCTGGCAGGGGCCAGGGCCAATGCCCTGGCCGGCCCTTGGCCAAGCCTCGGCCAGGGCAGAGGCCCTGGCCGGGAGAAGTTGCAGACCAAAATAATTGGTCGACCAATTTGGTCGTTTTGGTCGACCAATCCGACAGAAGGTCTTGGTCGATCGCGAACTTGTCGAATGACCCATACGGGGTGACAAAAGGCCTTGGTCAAACTCGAATGTGCCGATTAGCCCATACGGGGCTAACGACAGTCGCCTACTCTTGTTTTATAAAATTTTTTGGGCTCTACTCCTTGAAGATTAGCCATAGTGCTCTACTTCATGCGAGATTAGCCATGTCATTGTGCTCTACTCTACGGAGATTAGCCAATGTACTTGTGACATTATGCTCTACTCTACGGAGATTATCCAATGTATTTCAAATTTTTGTCAAAGATGTTTTCAAATAGGTTATGTCCCGTCCTTAAATCGGGATAGCGCAATTTTAAATTCCAAGACCTACCACGATCCGGCCATGGTCATCTAACCTATGGGTGTGTAGAACAGGTCTCGTGGCTTGGCAATTGTTGCGCTAAAATTCTTTGCGCAAACTCTCACCTATTCCATTTTGAAAGATATGTTTTTCAAAAATATTTTTCCGCTGCTGGTACCATACGGGTATCATTTCTGATTTCTTTTTACTTGAGATAAGTAAGAGGGATACTTTGAAAGTTACTTCTAGATGGTAGTTGGGAACGTAGTGAACTTCTCGATTCTAGAGTAACATTTCAACGCATCCAAGGAACTTATCAAGTGTTTAAAGAATCGAAACTATATGCATAGAATTTTGATCGTGTTTTTCATTCTATTTGCAGTTTTTTGAATCGAATATGTCTACCGCTTCTAAGAACATTGTCGCAGAGCTTAACAAAGGTGAAAAGCTCAACGGCGACAATTATAAACTTTGGTCAATAAAAATCCAATATGTTTTGGAGGAGCAAGATGTGCTTGAAACACTCCAAAACATAATGGAAGAACCTGAGTTGGGCAATACGGCCTAACACAAGAGGGACTGGGAAGCTTATGATACTTGGACTCGAAAGAACAAAATAGCATGTATTACGTTACTGTCCGCAATGGACAATGACATAATGCGTCTATTTCGGGAATTCGACCTAGCCAAAGACATATGGTCTGAGCTAGAAATAAAGTTTGGTGGAACTTCGGTTACCAAACTCCGCTCCTTAAATATTCAATTTTATTCGTACAAGATGCGGCGAGATCACTCTATGAAAAAGCATCTCCGCCACATGGCGAATCTCATATCTGAATTAAAGGATGCGGGTGTTACGCTGTCTGACGAACAGCAGATCCAAGTAGTCATTCGTTCACTCCCAGATAGCTGGGATAACATGAAAATGCACCTCACTCATAATGAGTGCATTAAAACTTTAAGCGATGTATCGAAACACCTCGAACTCGAGGAAGAGCGGATTCAAGCCGCAAAACCAAGTGCAGAAGTGCACATGGCCGCTAGTTCCTCACATGGAGGAAATAAGCAGAAGAATAAACACTTAAGGTTTGTGAACGAACGAAAGCAAGAACCGGAAACCTCAAAGAAGACTAAGAACAAAAAGTGGCAAAAGAATGTGCACTCAAAGAAGAAAAACTTGAAGAAGATCAAGTGCTTTAAGTGCAACAAGTACGGTCACTTCGCCCGTACGTGTACGGATGGAAGTGATAAGGTAACTTGTAGGGCTAGTTACATATGTGTTTCTAGTTCCGTGTTTCTTGCTGAATCTAACTATTTTTGGTTGATTGATTCAGGGGCCACAGACCACGTAGCGAAGGACAGAAGGTTCTTCGTAGAGTATCGAAAGATAACTCAAGGAACAAAGTGGATATACGTCAGCAACAACACTCGTGTTGAAGTCAAAGGCGTCGGAACATGCAAGCTAGTTCTCGACAACGGTCGGACTTTATTATTGCACGACGTCCTCTTTGCTCCAGATATTAGAAGGAATATCGTATCCATGGTCATGTTAATGTCTTTAGATTATGAATGGAGGTTCTATAAACAAAAGGTTGACCTTGTTTGTAATAGTTCTTTAATCGGGTCGGGTAATGTTTGTAATGGATTAATTGTTTTAAACACAATGTATGATGATTCTTCTTCCATTAATGAAAGTTTCCATTTGACAAATGCTTCTAACTCTTAATCTGAGATCATTTGTTGGCATGCAAGACTTGGTCATATTGGACCAACTAGAATGGATAGACTTGCCAAAAGTGGCTTGCTATCTAATGTTTCAAAATTTGAAATGTCAACTTGCGAACATTGTCTTGTAGGGAAAACTTGTCGCAAGCCGTTTGGAACTGGCACAAGGGCCGAAGTTCCATTACAGCTTATCCATTCGGACATTTGCGGTCCAATGAATGTTAAGACAAGACACGGGAAGTCCTATTTCATCACATTCATTGATGACTTCACCCGTTTCGGTCATATTTATTTGATTTCCCACAAATATGAAGCTTTATCTTGCTTCAAAAACTATATGAGTTTAGTGGAAAATCAACTAGATCGCAAGATAAAGGTCTTGCGAACCGATCGGGGTGGAGAATATCAATCAACGAGTTTTAAGGAACTCTGTGATGAAAAAGGCATAGTTCATCAAATAACTATGCCTTATACTCCGCAACAAAACGGTGTTGCAGAAAGAAGAAATAGGACATTGATGGAAATGGTCCGATCAATGATGTCTCAGGCAAATTTGCCCATCACCTTTTGGGGTGATGCATTATTGACGGCAGCATTCATCTTAAACCGTGTACCCTCGAAGTCGGTAAGTTCTACTCCTTATGAGTTGTGGAACAATAGAACTCCAGACTTAAGCATTCTAAAACCTTGGGGTTGTGCATCTTACGCACATTTATCCTCTCACAAATATGGCAAACTTGGGCCACGTGGGAGGAAGTGTATCTTCATCCGATACGCTGAAAACTCTAAAGGATATGTTTTCTTCGGTCAAGGGGACAATGGGGGTCTAATAGAATTCGAATCGAGGGATGTTGTCTTCTTGGAAAACGAGTTTCCAAGACAGGGTGAGATAAGTCAAGACTTATCCTTGTTTGAGACTTGGGATCAAGTAGGATCGGAACGTTCGAGTGGGAGAATTCTTGGTGAAGAAGAAAATATGTTTCAAACTTCACCAACGGATGATACGAACGATACCAATCCTATTCCGAGTGGGAGTGATATTATTCCAAGTGGGAGTGATGTCATTCCAAGTGGGAGTGATCAAACTCAAGCAAGACGTAGTAATCGAACGAGGCTAACACCTCTGAGATTTGAGGATGAATTTCCTCAAACATTCATGACATTACTACAAGATGATGACGAACCTGCAAATTTCAAACAGGCCGTCACATGCCCTGCTAAAGATAAATGGATAGCGGCAATGGAAGAAGAACTTCAATCCATGAAAACAAACCAAGTCTGGGACTTGGTTGATTTACCTAAGGGACGAAGAGCCATTGGGAACAAGTGGGTTCTCAAAATCAAGCATAAGGCTGATGGCTCCATCGAGAAATATAAAGCTCGCCTTGTTGCGAAAGGTTTCATGCAACAGGAAGGAATAGACTACGAAGAGACTTTCTCTCATGTCGTGCGTTTTACCTCCATTCGCTTAATTCTGGCAATGGTGGCTTGTTTGGACCTCGAGTTACATCAGATGGATGTAAAGACTGCTTTTCTTAACGGAGAACTAGATGAGGAGATCTACATGGAACAACCAAACGGGTTTGTACAAGAAGAAAACAAACATAAGGTTTGTAAACTTCATAAATCCATATATGGTCTTAAACAATCCTCAAGGCAGTGGTATATGCGCTTTCAAGAAGTCGTTTTGTCGTATGGTTTCTCCATGCTCGACGAAGACAACTGCGTATATATTAAGAGGATTAAAAACAAGTATGTAATTATGTCTCTTTATGTAGATGACATACTTATAGCCAGAAATGATAAGCGTCTTATCATGGATATCAAAGCTTGGCTTTCATCCGTTTTTGAGATGAAAGACATGGGTGAAGCTGCATATATCCTTGGGGTTAAGATCTCAAGGAATCGTTCCAAGAAACTTCTTTCTCTCTCTCAAGAGACATATATAAAGAAAGTTTTAGAACGGTTTAATATGCAGGACTGCAAGCCAATTGATACTCCAATAAGCAAAGGCGAGGGTCTATGTTTGGAAATGTGTCCCAAAGATCCAAAAGAAAAGAAAGCTATGGAAAAGGTTCCATACTCCAGTGCTGTCAGGAGTCTGATGTACGCCATGATGTGTACCAGACCGGACATTTGCTATGCTGTTGGTATGGTAAGCTGTTACCAATCCAACCCAGGACAGGCACACTGGAAAGCGGTGAAGAGGATATTAAGATACCTCAAAGGGACTGCGGACTATGCGTTATGCTATCAAGGCAATACCTTGAGACTCGAAGGATATACCGATGCTGATTGGGCGGGTGATCTCGACGAGCAAAGATCTACCTCAGGCTTTGTTTACTTGCTCGGGAATGGTGCAATATCCTGGAGCAACAAGAAGCAAACCTACATCGCCCTATCAACCATGGAAGCCGAATTTGTAGCATTCAGCATGGCGGTCCAAGAAGCTGTTTGGCTTAGGAAATTCTTAGACAGGCTAACGGATGCCACTGACTCGAGCACTGTTCCTATATACAGTGATAGTCAAGCTTCGATTGCTTATGTCAAAGATCCTAAATTTCATTGTAAGACCAAACACATTGATATTCGATTCAAGTTTGCGAAGGACTATGACAAACGGAAGGAAGTAGACATAGGATACATATCCACGCATGAGATGATAGCGGATCCCCTTACTAAGGCGATCCCCAGAGATGTGTTCTATAAACATTTATCATCTATGGGAATGCGTAGGTGCTGAGCTGTATCATGTAAAATTTCCCATGTCTATAGAAGATCAAAGTTTAATAAAAGAAAGAAGTTCTTTTATATATTGCATACAAGTTTCTTACAAATGATTTTATACATTTGTGTTTAAGTCTCAGCTATTTTATTGTGTGTATGTCAGACAGATTAAGGTTGGCTCTCTCACATGAGCAACCGCCTTATCTTATCAGATGGATAAGATAGAGATGAGACTAGTTTAAAGTCAAAATCATTAGACAAATGATTTAGAGTCGTGACTTAAACAAGATAGTCGAATGAAAGATCTGCATCATATGGATGCTTACAAAAGATCTGAGATCTGTATCACAAGGATATTTGAAAGAGATCTCATAGGATTTTTTAAATCCTATCTGTCTTATGCAGGATGAGAGTCCGGGAATATTTCAGGAGTAGTAAGGGGACTCAAAAGATAGACACTGTGGTGTCTGATCTTTTCATCCGTACAACATCATTAAGACATACTCTCCCTGGGAAAGGAGTGATGTTGTAATACGTGTTCATACCACGTATGCATTTCGACCACTGAGTTTGTAGCAATAGTGTTTGCTATTATGTGAGACTCAAAGGCCATACGGGTCTTAAATCTTACCCTCAAGGACTCCAATTGGTTCCTTTAGATTTGACGAGATGATCGCTATCTTAGCGTGTTGCTAATGGGCTATGATAATTCGGCTCGGCGAGGCACGTTAGAAAAGCGAATCAAGTCAAGATCAGAAGGTTCGCAAGAAGAGGAAGATTGATTTCATATTCACATTTGGACTTTAAATGATTCAAAGCTGGCCAACCAATTGTAATCCAGATGGGATTCAATTGTTGAATATAAAGTATAAGAAATGTGAAGAAATAATCTAGGGTAAAGCATGCGTTGAACTACTCAACTTTGCACCTTCGAGGTCGTTGTGTATCTCTAACAAGTGCACAACAACAGACTCTACGCGCATGACGGTCGCACGGTCTATTTCTCGGTATGATAGATGAAAGAACTAAGAGAAAGACGTTCTCTTACAATCCCCTCAAGTGTGAGTGGGAGATGTTGGATATGGAAGACGTTTGTACACCCTTGTGGGGGATGTACGAGGGAATACGGACCTCGAACGTCGCGTACACGAAGTCGTGTGCAAAGGGAATCTGTTCCCTTGCGGAGAGGATCTCTGGATGAGTGGGAAAGTCGCATTATATATGCATAAGTGCATGCGACATATGGCTAATAAAGGGGGAATATCTTAAGCTTATGTTGTACCATGCATATGGTACAACTTAAGCTTATAATGTGCCATGTATGACGGTACGCTTTAAGTTAAATTGTTCCAAATGAACAATTTACCCTAAAATAACTACCTTGGGGGCTATAAATAAGACCCAAGGGTTAGCCATTTACTTACACTTTTGCATGGCATTCTTGCATGCATTTCATTCTAGCGAAGCTCTGCCGAAATCCTTCCTCTCTCTTTATCCAAGTTCTTAATCTAAAAGTAGAGATTTAGATTGTGGATTTAGTAGCCTTACTCCGTTCGTGAGAAGACTCGATCCGTCGTGGCGAATCCGAAGGCAAAGTTTCGAGACTACCGTGCCGCATACGCAAGCGTAAGTCTCAACTTTATTTATCGATCCTAACACTGTTTTGACATGATCCTACAATTCGAAGAGGAAGCAGCCACTCGACAAAGGCAGCTCGACGAGGATGCAGCCATTCGACAGCGGCAGCTGATCATCGCCACGAGGGAGAGGCTCCGAGAGGGGAGCAGAGGATCCCCCATGAGGCGGCCCAGGGAGTATGAAATTCCCTAAGACGAATCTCGCTGCTAAAATTCATCGGCATGGGAGACCACGGAGCCCGAGACAAGAAGAGCGCCAGCATCAAAGCAAAGCCCCATCGGTCAGGACGCCATTCTCCTAGGCGTAGTGATCGACGGAGACGAAGCCGTGACCAGAGTATGACCTCCAAAGAACGAGAGAGGGACATCATTGAACGCCAAGGTGGCTCATCTGATGATTCCAATCAGTGGCAGGGCAGCCGGAACTTCCCCCGGAGGTCGCCTATGCCTCCCCCTACCCCGAAGAGGCACACCCACTGACCAAGAGGGTGATCTCAGCCCCGATACCTCATAAGTTCAAACTTCATTAGTTCGAACTATATGATGGTTCGGGTGATCCTGTAGAGCATATGCAGCGGTGTCGGGGAGTCATGGAGATTCAAGGAGCGGATGACACACTCCTTTGCCGAGCTTTCCAGACAACATTGAAGAAGTCAGCTGTGGAGTGGTACAATGGCTTAGCCGACTGATCCGTCGACTCGTTTGGCGATCTTTCCCGCAAGTTCTGTCAGCTGTTCTTGGCCGGGCAAAGAAGGATGGAAGCCTCAGACTATCTATTCACGGTAGTCTAGAATGAGGGGAAAACTATCCGGAAGTTCTTGAAGCGCTTCAATGAAGAAAGGCTCAGCGTGATGAGCTACGGAGATGAGCTCGATATGGCGACCTTCAAGAAGGGGCTGGCCCATCAGAGTCTACTCAAATCTCTGCTCCACGATCCGCCGGTCGACCTTGATGCTCTCTTCTCCCGGGCGGAGAAGTTCATGCTTAGTGAGGAGGCTTTGGGAGCTATGAAGAAGGTTGTACCGGCCGAAGTACCTAGTGTTGAAGCACGACCGAATGACTGGCCAAGGTAGGAGGGCAGCCCCCCGAAGGCGTGACCAAGGAGGCGACCGAGGGTGCGATCAAGGAAGCCCTCGTGAGCGGGACCGCCTTGGATCGCTGAGGGGGTTCCCCAGCCCCAAGAACCCCGCTCCGAAGAACAAGCTCGAGAGAGCATCAGAGGCTCACTACATGAGGCTTAACGCCCCCTTGGTGGAAGTGATGACGGCGGCTATGGCAGCCGGGCTTCTCAGAGATATACCCCCGGAAATGAGGACAAAGCCCGCCATTAGAAATCAACAGAAGTATTATCGATATCATCGAGACCATGGGCATGATACCAACGAGTGCTACACCTTGAAGATGGACATTGAGCGGCTGATTCAGGACGTGCATCTCAGAAGATATGTCGGTGAAAGAAGGTAGGGGCGTGAGGGAGAAGCACATGCATGAGTTGTTCGGCCGACCCCGTCCCAGAACGCCGAGCACACTCTCAAATATTATCAATAAATTGTAGCCTAAATGATTTTGTGTTGTCTCAATTTGAATTTCAGCTCCTCTCCAAAATCAGAACACATCCACGTAGGTCGGCTTGATCATTGGGAGCAAGCTACCTCACAACAAATAAAAGCATGCCCTTCCCTGTCAGAGATCTGGGGCAGGATATGGGCTGTGCCCCCGATAAGTCGCCCAAGGGCTGGGGGCAGGCTATGGACCTTGCCTGTCAGAGATCTAGGGCAGGCTATGCGCTGCACCCCCGATAGGTCGCCGAAGGGCTTGGGGCAGGCTACGGGCCTCACCCCTTAAATATCAGAGATCCAGGGGCAGGCTACGGGCTGCACCCCCGATAGGTCGCCCAAGAGCTTGGGGCAAGCTACGGGCCTCACCCCTTCCCTGTTAGGGATCCGGGGCGGGCTACTGGCTGCGCCCCCGATACGTCCCCCAAGGGCTTGAGGCAGGCTACGGGCCTCTCCCCTTCCTTGTCAGAGATCCGGGGCGGGCTACGGGCTGAGCCCCCGATAGGTCACCCAATGGCTTCAGGCAGGCTACGAGCCTCGCCCCTTCCTTGCCAAACATCCGGGGCAAGCTACGGGATGTGCCCCCGATAGGTCACCCAAGGGCTTGGGGCAGGTGTCACGCCCCGCTTCCCAAAACGACGGAAGCGAGACGTGACTAAGGTCCACATGGGCTGGGGCTGTGAAGCCCAAACCCAAAAAGCGTCTGTAGGGATATCATAAAGTAACACGTTCTTGCATATAAAAGTTCTGAACAAAGAAATAAGAGTACAAATAAGGAAACTGCATTCATTAATATAAAAAGAATATATCCAGCAAGTACAAAAGTCTAACAAAGGAGCCCAAGCATGGCTACAACGCAGAAAATGAAACTAATAGTGCTACGCACCCAACCTAAAACAGAAAGCAAAATGGTGCTACTCACCCAAACTAGAAAATGACTAAACCTCCAAAGACTGCAACAGAGGAACCTCTAAGAATGGTCCTCACTCGGGTCATACTCCTGATCAGCAACGTACTCCTGCTCCAAGTCCTCTGGTACCGGCTCCGTATCTACTAACCATGTCTCGGTACCTGACGTACAAATACCAAGAGAAAGTGGTTGTACGTCAGGCAAAGTCTGCAAGTAAACGTGAGAAGACTCCACTGCAAGGTGTATAACATTATAAGGTTGACATTTTAAAGGTTGTTTACATGATGATGATGCAACAGCATGGCAGATATGTATATGTGCAAGGAAGTAACGACAACGCTGAAAAGTAAACGTGACAGACAATAGCCATAGCGTGTGCTACTGGCTACAAGACTAGACTAGACTAGACAAGTGTGTGTCACGAATGGTTCACGCCTTATGGTTTGAGGGGGATCAAAGCCTCTCCCCGTGCGACCGCTCAACCCTACCCCAATCCAAGTGCACAAGACAAGACATGACAAGGGATCACTCACTCACTCGATGAGTGCCCTATTCACCCATAGGCTATCCATTTTCGATCATGACAAGGGATCACTCTCTCTAACTTGGAGAGTGCCTTATTCGCCCGCAGGCTTATCCAACACATGACATGACATGATGAAGGTGAATGGATGAGAGTTACATGACATGACTAGATGAGAGTTATTCATTCTAGGGGGTCCACATGCACGTACGCACAGATGAAACCTATGGTAGCAGTTGTTTTTGTTGATTCTAGGGGGTCCACACGCACGCACACATAGAGGAAACCTATGGTGTCAGTTGTTGTTGTGCCAAAACTTAGTCGTCAAATACAGGCTGTCGTGGGGTGTCCCAGACGCTATCATTTCATGTCTGGTTCTCTTGTTATACTTATTATAGTTTAAGTAAGACAATGGCCTAGCGTGGCCGAAAATGCGCAAGTGAACACACTTGCCTGCGGTGGCGAGCAGTACGTCCGTCGGGAGCGTCTCATCGAGGGGAAGCGTCGGTAAGGGGTCGTCTGAAATGAGTCAAGCGACAGTGTCAGGTCACGCTCATCATTAATCCTATTAGGGTTCATTTCTAGGTTAAACGTGGATACTCTAACAGTTCCATGTCAAGATGTCCGTTTAGCCTATCAGAAGATTCTATCCTATGTGCACAGTTAAGAAGTCTGATCGTCGATCTACGGTTTCACAACATTTTAAAGGGAGCGGAAAATAAATTTAGTTATTTAAGTTATCGATTTTAATTATGGTTTCATTGTCGTACGGTTTGGGTTTCTACGAGTAAGGGTCACCAACCTACTGCGATTGTCACGTGTAAATCTGGCGTCGGATCTGGGAATAGCTACGGATCACATCGCGGCTCCAGTTACTCGACTGTGGTAGCACGGATCCATATGCGTCGTTAGATTATAACATCAATCTTAAAGAATTTAACCAATTAAAGTCATAGTAAGCCTAACCCATGTTTTCTGTTTATATAGCATATATAATATCACTTTTTGTTACATATAATAATACTAATATTGTTATAATAAAAGAATTTGCAATATCCAAGGCATAATACTAATACCTTAAACTCACGGTTATATAATATATATAGTACCATTAGTATATATCTCTAATTACCATTACTGTTTATATTAATGCATGTTTAACTTATATGTTTAATAATCTAACCTGCATGATATTGTCTAAACACTTATATATTAACCAACTACAAAGTAACCAAAATATGTATAATAACTCATATAGGGACTCACGTGATCACGTTACGTACGCTGCTGTCGTTGTCTGCTTGCAGTGGCCACTGCGAGTGTGGTATGGACAGCGGCGGCAGAAGGACGTCGAGGGCAGTGGTCGAGCAGCGGGGTCGTAGACCGGCAGGGCGGTTCTGCTCGGAGGTGAGGAGGGAGTCGGGGTGTCCGGACTGGAGGTCTTGTGGGCGGACGAGGGCGTACGGCTGAAGTGGGGTGATCGTCGGAGGCTAGGGAGTGGGTCGACGGAAGTGAGGTCGGCGGTTGGCTGGGCTGGACGCGCGGGGAGATCCGGAGGGCTGGTCGGAGGCTGAAGGGATCGACGGGGCAGATGCTTGGCGAAGCGAGGAGACGGACGGTGGGCTCTCGGAGAAGGAAAGGTCGGATGTGGGGCCTGCTGTTGGGCGACTGAGGGGGAGCAGCTCGCAGGTTGCAGCAGTAGCGTACGGTGGTAGCAGCAACAAGGGCTGCCGGTGGTCGGGTTCGGGCTTGGCTTCGTCAGAGCGGTGGCTCATTGGGCGGTCAGGAAGTAGGGGAAGAGAGCGGGTCAGGGCTCCTCTCTTTTGGGAGAAGCAAGGGAAGTGGAAGCGGTGGTGGTGTGTGGGTTGTTGGCTGGAGCTAGTGGTTGCGGGGTGGCTGGGCGGTGATAGGGCTGGCGACGGTCGAGGATCTGTGGCGTGGGGCAGTGATAAAGCCTAAGTCTAGGGTTTATTAAAAGTAGGGAGAAGAGAGAGAACGTGGCAGAGGGTATGGGTTACGTGGGAGAGAGATATGGCAGTTAAGTTTTTAAGGGGAATTAGTTAAGGTTTGAAATGGAATTAGTTGGTTTAGAATAGGATATAATAATAACAGTTTTAGATTCTTAAAAGATGTGATTTAATAATTTAAAAAAAAACTAACAGTATGATGCCCTATTGGTTAGGATATGCTAATGATTAGGTTAGGGTATGTTAATTAATAGTTTGAATTTTAAAATAATTAATAATTAATGATTTTGTTTTTAAAAAAACGTACAGATCTTTGCAATTTAAAATGTATATAAAAAAGTTTTAATAATTAATAGTGATGTTGTAGCAGATCGGTCCCTCGACATCCGAAAATTAAAAGGAAAATATCGGGGCGATCGCGCCTTCGAGAGGGTCGTGGATACGGTGTCTGGCTATGCGTCAAAACTATAAAAAAACATTAATAAAAATCAAATACGAAAATATGCACACGAAACAACAATACACGTTAAAATTCGTACGGTCAGAAAGTGGCCTTTACATCCTACCCACCTTAGAAATGATTCCGCCCTCGGAATCACTTATACTAATAATAAAAAAATATCTATAAGCACTTAAGCCTATAACTCCCATAACTACATAATGATCGCTAATCCTATAACTTCAATTAGCGTTCCTTAAATAATTCTTCCTTACTCGTCTCTTCACTGATTAATGCTACAACTAGAATCACATCCTAGCACTTAACTATAAATCCACATTACTGATTGCAAATCATCAATCATCTCATCCCCAATATATTCTCCATCATATTGACTCATAATTTGTCCTCCATAATCAATGAACCATTAAACCACATCTATCCTTACCCATATCATCTAATCTCATAATCATATTAAATCTGTCTACACAACTATCCATTTGTCTCAACAAGTCGTGTTATTTCCAATGCCTTCTTCACCCCAACTTAGAAATCAAGTCTTGATGCTTTAATTGTTCTACTCATTTCATGATCACTTTAAATCATATTATACCTATATAGCTACTCCTATCTACCACTCACCTAAGTTTCAGATCTGATAAGTTCTCATCTCCTTGTGTATAATTTCATTCAACCAAAATTCTCCCTTGAATCCGTTACACATTGGTATTATTAAAAGTAAAAAAGATAAGTCTTGGACACCTCATTCTTTTCATCCCAAAGAAATTCTAATCTAATATCTTTGTGTTCAAAATCAACTAATCACTGCTACCACATATCTCATCACACATTAAGCCTACCCGCACACATAATCTTATAGTAATAATAACTAGTCCTAACAATATAACAACAATAAAATCAATACTTCCGAAGAAGGAAAAGAAGAGAAAAGGATGTTTAAGGCCGATGACATATTTTAGAAACATGTGGGAAAAACTTGTGGAGTTGTGGTATTGGATGAGGGAAGATAGGTGGGGTGTGATCTTTATGGGCTAGTACCAAAACATTAAAGATTTGATTTAAAAGAAACAAAAAGTTTGATACAATCACATGCAGTCAAAAAAATAAGCTATACTATAATATGAAAGACTAAGTCTATAGAATTACCTGCAATGACGCCATCCATGGCCGTCATGGTATACGCTCCTCGAACAACAGCTCCTCTTTGAATAGGGGCAGGCGCTATACTCTACAGTGGGGCTGGCGCTCCGCCCTCAGTATGGCGATACCTCGGGCAGTCTATAACGGCGTGTATGGCAGATCCACATGCCAGGCACAAATCCAGCTTCTTCCTGCAATAACTCGAATGATGCCCCGGCTTGCCACAGAAATGACATTGATCCATGTCCTGGCTCTATGCAGGCGCTTCTGACCTCTTGAAATGCACCGACTGAATGGGTCCCACTGCAGGCCTAGCGGCTGGCCTGAACTGTTTCATCGGTCACTTTCCTCCACCAGCAGGAGGATCAGGAAGTCTCACTACAGCCCCATGGGTCCTGGCTACATTCAGTACCGCTCTCATAGTGGTTAAGTCTGCCAAAGTCATAGAATCCTGAATCTTGGGGTGTAGCCCCTGACGAAACCGATCAGCTCTGTTCTCCTCCATCTTCACCATGTGCGAGGCGAAGTGGCTCAACATCTCAAACTCCGCTTCGTACTCATCAACCGTCATACTCCCCTGAGTCAGGTTCATGAACCCCTGCAATAGCTCCCTCTTCGCAGCCTTGGGGAAGTACTTCTCCTTGACCATCGACTTAAAAGTGATCCACTCCACTGGCTTCTGCAGACGCCTCTCCTCAATGCGCCACCAGTTCCTAGCATTCTCAACTAGCTGCATCTTCGTTATCTCCACTCTGGTCCCATCAGGTATCTTGGCAGCTATCAACTTATCTTCAGTATTCTGGATCCATTCGTCGGCATCTAGCAGTCTATTCTTCCCAGAGAATGTCTTTGACTGTAACTCATTGAACTGCTTCACTCCAGGAGCAGCTCGAGGTGCAGGCGGAGGCAGTGGTGTGCAGCTGGAGCAGCCTGGGCAGCACGGTTGAACTGCTCAACTAAGTGATGCTGAACATCCAACATCTCTCTCATAACGCCAGAAATTGGCGAAACTCGCCACCTTGACCATCCATGGTACCGTCAGCTGAAGGTCCGGCACGGGTATTGCGTCCTCCTGCCATTCTATTGACAAGGAAAACCCAATTTTACACTTGTACATGCTAAACTGGATATTAAATGAATGCGGTACCCTTATCATTCCGAACTTTTTGCATGACCTACATGGGCCACCATTAAAACCTGTCACGCCCCACTTCCCAAAACAACAGAAGCGAGACGTGACTAAGGTCTGCATGGGCCGGGGCTGTGAAGCCCAGATCCAATAAGCATCTGTATGGATACCATAAAGTAACACGTTCTTGCATATAAAAGTTCTGAACAAAGAAATAAGAGTACAAATAAGAAAACTGCATTCATTAATATAAAGATAATATATCCAGCGAGTACAAAAGTCTAACAAAGGAGCCCAAGCATGGCTACAACGCAGAAAATGAAACTAATGGTGCTATGCACCCAACCTAAAACAGAAAGCAAAATGTTGCTACTCACCCAAACTAGAAAACGACTAAACCTCCAAAGACTACAACAGAGGAACCTCTAAGAATGGTCCTCACTCGGGTCGTACTCCTGATCAGCAACGTACTCCTGCTCCAAGTCCTCTGGTACCGGCTCCAGATCTACTAACCATGTCTCGGTACCTGACGTACAAACACCAAGAGAAAGTGGTTGTATGTCAGGCGAAGTCTGCAAGTAAACGTGAGAAGACTTCACTGCAAGCTGTATAACATTCTAAGGTTGACATTTTAAAGGTTTTTTACATGATGATGATGCAACAGCATGGCAGATATGTATATGTGTAAGGAAGTAACGACAACGCTGAAAAGTAAACGTGACAGGCAATAGCCATAGCGTGTGCTACTGGCTACAAGACTAGACTAGACAAGACTAGACTAGACAAGTGTGTGTCACGAAGGGTTCACGCCTTACGGTTTGAGGGGGATCAAACCCTCTCTCTGTGTGACCACTCAACCCTATCCCAACCCAAGTGCACAAGACAAGACATGACAAGGGATCACTCACTCACTCGATGAGTGCCCTATTCGCCCGCAGGCTTATCCATTACCAATCGTGACAAGGGATCACTCTCTCTAGCTTGGAGAGTGCCCTATTTGCCCGTAGGCTTATCCATTTCCGATCATGACAAGGAATCACTCTCTCTAACTTGGAGAGTGCCCTATTCGCCCGCAGGCTTATCCAACACATGACATGACATGATGAAGGTGAATGGATGAGAGTTACATGACATGACAAGACTAGATGAGAGTTATTCATTCTAGGGGGTCTACACGTACACACACACAGATGAAACCTATGGTAGCAGTTGTTGTTATTGATTCTAGGTGGTCCACACGTACGTACGCACAGAGGAAACCTATGGTGTCAGTTGTTGTGCCCAGACTTCGTCGTCAAGTCCAGGCTGTCGTGGGGTGTCCCAGACGCTATCATTTCATGTCTGGTTCTCTTGTTATACTTATTATAGTTTAAGGAAGACAATGGCCTGGCGTGGCTGAAACTGTGCAAGTGAACACACTTGCCTGCGGTGGCGAGCAGTACGTCCGTCGGGAGCGTCTCGTCGAGGCAAAGCATCGGAAAGGGGTCGTCTGAAACGAGTCAAGCGACGGTGTCTGGTCACGCTCATCATTTATCCTATTAGGGTTCATTTCTAGGTTAAACGTGGCTACTCTAACAGTTCCATATCAAGATGTCTGTTTAGCCTATCCGACGATTCTATCCTATGTACACAGTTAAGAGGTCCGATCGTCGATCTACGGTTTCACAACATTTTAAAGGGAGCGGAAAGTAAATTTAGTTATTTAAGTTGTCGATTTTAATTATGATTTCAATGTCGTACGGTTTGGGTTGCTACGAGTAAGGGTCACCAACCTACTGCGATGGTCACACGTAAATCTGGTGTCGGATCTGGGAACAGCTACGGATCACGTCGAGGCTCCAGTTAATCGACTGTGGTAGCGTGGATCCATCTGTGTCGTTAGATTATAACATCAATCTTAAAGAATTTAACCAATTAGAGTCGTAGTAAGCCTAACCTATGTTTTCTGTTTATATAGCATATATAATATCACTTTTTGTTACATATAATAATACTAATATTGTTATAATAAAAGAATTTGCAATATCCAAGGCATAATACTAATACCTTAAACTCACGGTTATATTATATATATATATATATATATATATATATATATATATATATATATATATATATACGTTCATATGATGGAGACCGGTTTTTACGGAGAGGCGAAAGGTGATCCGGGGGCTTATTCAAGCAAGGGCGATCCGGGGGCTTCTTCGAGCAAGGGCGATCCGGGGGCATCTTCGATCAAGGGCGTACAGACTGTCATTCCTACCCCGAGCGCGACAGATGGGAGTGTTGATCTTGGCTTAGGGAAAGATCCGAAAATTGGTGGTTGGCAGCTCGTCCATCGGAAGCAGCAGCAACTGCGATTGGGTTCGACAAAGGTAAGATCTCGTCCACTGTGTTCAGGGGAGCAGCTGGAAGAGGAGCACCCACTCACAATCGGGGGGTCCTGATGCCCATCGGGTGTTTGATAAATTGCCTATTAGACCAAAATTGAATATTACTATAGACACAAAGGTTGCTAAACAGTCTTGGGCTGATAAGTGTGCCAATAGGCGCAAGTACGACTCTAATTTATCAATGGAATATGTCCCTCCTTGTTTGAATGAAGAGGGTGCGCCTGTTGCCATGGTTTCTAATACCCTGTTAGCAAGAGGTGCTGCACAGTGGGGGAGTACACTGGTTGGCTATGTAGTTGGGGATGTCCCATATTTTGGGCAGATTCGTGCTTGGACGGATAGGCTCTGGTTTATTAAAAAGGGATTGAAGATATATAGTCGTGAAAATGGTTTTTTCTATTTTAAATTTGAGGATGAAAGCGAATGCGAGAGGATATTGCATGGAGGCCCTTGGCTCTTTGATGGCCGTCTGGTTGTCTTGCAGCGTTGGAGTTCTACTCTTAGACATGAGAGGGACATACTGTCTGCTGTTGCAGTGTGGGCTCAGCTCCATGGGGTCCCTCTGAATATGTGGACGAGAGAGATTTTCAATGTTCTTGCTTCAGTAATAGGTTCACCATTATGCCTGGATAGAATGACGGCAAGGCTGGAGCGAACTTCGTATGCTCGCTGTCTAGTGGAGATTGATGCTAAATATCCAATCCCGAGCTTTGTTGAAGCTGTGCTTAAAGATGGATCCAAGGTCCGTATTGGAGTTAAGATCGAGGGGGAACCACCCAGATGCACTAATTGCATATGTTTCGGGCACTCTAATGATCAATGTCCTGACTCGAAGAAGCTCCCTTCAATCCAAGAGGTGGAGGTTGTGGATAGCTTGAAGAAATCCCCTACTGCTGACGGGAAGGACTTGGGCCCTAAGGATTCTGAGGAATCTGATCCAACTACAAATGGAAATGTTAATTCGACTTGTAGTCTGGGAGGAGGTGAGACATCTCAACCATTTATGATTCCCGTTGAAAGAGATATGGGCGGGAACAATATCAACACTGTCGCTGGATGTTCTGTGGTGGGCATACCTGAGAAAGTTGTAAACCATGTTAGTGGAAGTATTGAGGACCCGAATTTGTCTGTTAGCCCAATTCTGATTCAAAATGACCTGCCTACTGTAGGAGGCAATTCCGTTCCTCTTCCTAAAGAACAGATATTGAAGACGTGCGTAAGCCCTGCCTTGAATGAGCCAGATGATGTGCCTGGAAAGGATCGCAAGGCACCACTGAATAGTGTGGAATACCAGCAACCGGATACTAGCAACTCTACAACTTGTGAATCCCCAACTTCAGATGCAGTATCGATCCCAGTCCAGGCTTCCGCGAATACCCCTGCACCCAATCCAATTGTTGTAGTTAACCCGGAATGGCTTTCTGAAGAAAATGCTGGAATGAGGGTGGAGAAAGTAAAAATATGCAGGGAAAGAAGGATCCTCTCCTTCATGATACGGCAATGGGGAACACTAGGAAGAGTGCGCGAATCAGGGAGGGGGCCTTGGGGAGGCCGAATCAAGCCGGTAATTAATGAGTAGCATCTTTGTGTGGAATACGCGAGGTCTAAATAACCCTGTGAGAAGGAGGGACCTGCGTGATAGGTTGAAATTTCTTAAGCCATCGGTTGTGATTCTAATTGAGACTAAGTTGAAGGAGGTAGGAGGGAAATGGAGATCTTGTTTTCCCAAAGACTGGAGAATTTTTGACAATTTTGCCTTCCACTCTGGTGGACGGATTTTGGTGGGCAAGGACAGTGCGTGGCAAGCAACAGTACAAAATATTTCATCTCAGCACATCACTCTTAGATGCAAAAATGCGGGGGGGACTTTCAGTTTTCATTACGGCAATATATGGTTCTAATTTGCGGAGTGAGAGACAACTACTATGGGGCTTACTGGAGGCGGATGCTACTGCAATTGGAAGGGAAGCATGGCTCTTGGGAGGAGACTTCAATTGCATTCGCTACTCGAAGGAGAAGAAGGGCGGAAGACTATGTGATATCAAATTACTGGATGAGTTCAATGAATGTATAACCACATGTTTGCTGTCAGACATCAAAAGTGTTGGTAATCCATATAGCTGGTGCAATCAGCGAATTGGATCTGGACGTATTATGGCCAGGTTAGACCGTATTCTTTGTAATAGAGGTTGGCTTGATTTGCTCCCAGACACATTCATTGAGTATTTGGACTCAAATACAAGTGATCATTGCCCTATGTTTATTAAGTTGCATACTAGAATGGGCTCTTCCCCAAAACCATTCCGCTTCTTTAATGCTTGGCCTACAATGGCTGGATATCAGGACCTACTGGATGCGGCCTGGGGTATTGAGTTTGTGGGATCACCAATGCATAGATTGGTTGTCAGGATGTGAAATCTGAAGCATAAGCTTGGAAGCTGGGCAAAGACAAGGAACCTGGAAGGAAACATTAAAATGTGTAATGCTGCACTTAAAGAGGTGAGATCAAACCCCCTATTACACTCGGATATCAGTCTTCAAATGCAGGAATGCAACTTAATGAAGGAACTGTCTTCTGTAATTGCAATTGAAGAATCTATTTTGCGTCAAAAAAGCAGACAACATTGGCTCACCCTTGGAGACATGAACTCAAAATTTTTTTACATGGCTATGAAATCAAGGCAAAGTCACAATAGCTTATGCCACTTGGTCGACTCGAATGGAAAACAAAGCACTACCCATGAAGAAATCAGACGCACAGCACCTGAATTTTACAAATCCTTATACAATCAGTCTTCCTATTGGAATATTTTCCCGAAATTTGTCACCAAACATATTCTGGCTCCAGGTGCGGCAAATTGGCTTGAACGAACTATTTCAAATGAAGAAATCAGAGAGGCGATCTTCCAAATAGGGGTGGATAAATCCACTGGACCAGATGGTTATACTTCTTTATTCTTCCAACATGGGTGGAGCACGATAGGTAAAGATCTTTCTGATGCGGTTCACTCTTTTTTCCGTTATGGGGCTATCATGCATCCAATAAATCACACAAATCTTACACTTGTTCCTAAAAATTCTTCAGCCTCCAGTCTAGGTGACTACAGACCCACAGCATGCTGTAATGTCACCTATAAGGTCATTAGCAAAATACTCTGTAATAAGCTGAAAATATTTATCCATGATCTAATTTCCCCAAATCAGTCCGCTTTTCTTAAAGGACGATTGCTATCTGATTGTGCTCTACTAGCACATGAGCAGATAAGAGATTTTAGTAACCCCATGGGATCCAGAGCCTGCCTGAAATTGGATTTACGTAAAGCTTTTGATAGCGTAAATCGGGAATTCATCTATTATCTTCTTCATAGAATGGGGTTTGGCAGGAGGTTTGTTGGGTGGATTAAAGAATGTATTTCTACCCCAAGTTTCTCTGTAATGATCAATGGCTCCCCAGCTGGGTACTTCGAAGGGAATAGAGGGATTAGGCAAGGTGACCCCCTTTCCCCATATCTTTTTGTCCTCACCATGGAAGCATTTTCTTTGCTTATGGAAAAGTCCTTATCTTCTCATATTATCCAACCCATGAGGCGTGGGGGGGCAATTTCTCATCTACTGTTTACTGATGACTTGCTGCTTTTTTGTCGGGCTAATAGGCACTCTTTCTCTGGCTTAAAATTATTACTGGAGGATTTCTCTAACTTTACAGGTCTGGAAATAAACTGGGATAAAAGTATCGCTATGTTCAGTAAGGGTACTAAAAACCCTACTGAATTGGCAGGTCAGCTGGGTATTAAAATTGGCTCTTCCATTACAACATATCTAGGCATGCCACTGCCTTCCAAGTATCCTAAGCCCACCATGTACAGCAGACTGGTGGATAAATATAAGAAGAGATTACTAGGATGGACTTCTTCCATGCTATCCATTTCTGGGCGAATTGAACTGGTTAAAACAGTAATCTATGGAATGTTGAATTTTTGGATGCAAGTCTATCGCATCCCTAAATCTATCCTACGCGCTATTACCTCAGCCTGTAGGAAATTCATTTGGGGATCATCTCATGTTTGGGCTTGGAAGGATGTGTGTACTCCTAAAGAAGAGGGGGGTGTGGGACTTCGGCTTCTTCCTGACATTAATATGGCGGCGGGAGTTAGATTAACATGGCGCATGTTATCAGGGGAGGGGCTATGGGTAAATTATATGAGGGGCAACTACAACGATACATCGCGTTTTTTTGCAGCTAGGGGGAAGGCAACACACTCGGGCACTTGGAAGTTCATGTTGGGTTGCAGGAAATTCTCTAAACACTTGATCAAGAGGCATGTTCGGGATGGAACTACAACGCTGTTTTGGCATGATAATTGGTTGCCTATTGGACCATTGATTGACTCGTATGATGTTTCAGAAGAAAGCAGGAATAAGAAAGTTTCGGAGTATTGGGACGGAACAAATTGGTCACAGGATGCGGACATCACCCAGATCCGGCCACTACTACAACATATAAGACTGGAGAGAGGCCCAGATTTTTGGAAGTGGGCAAGTGATAGTGCGGTCTTCAAGTTCTCTGAAGCCTGGGAAGGCACTATGCAAAAACGGGACCACTTCCCATATGCTAAGCTTGTTTGGTCTAATAAAAACGTGCCCAAGATGTCATTATCCCTCCTAAGAGCTTTCATTGGGAAACTTTTAACAAAAGACCGGCTGCGGGAATGGGAGATTAGCACAGACCCAAGTTGCGGGCTATGCTCTGATGGACTCATTGAAAGCAATAACCATTTATTTTTCGAATGTGATTACACAGGGTATATTCTTAAAAGAAGTGTGTTGAATTTAGGTATCAGGGATTCAATTGGCTCTCGTCTTACGCAAGTGGGGGACTATTTTCTGTTGCATTTTGCAAAGAAGGATACTCTTAGTATTATGGCTAAGACGGTGCTCTCGACATTGGTATGGCATATATGGAAGGAACGGAATAAAAGAATTTTTGAAGGCATGAAAAGACCAAAGACTCTACTTTTTGAAGATATTGCAGCAGACATCAGGACTATTCTTGGGGGCCTGGAACCAGATTCACTGGATGCTAAGCTAGCAATGGATAGATGGGAATTGCATGATACTAGATAGCTCTCCTTTATTTCTGTTTTATGTTTTACTTTTAGTTTTGGATTTTCGGGTTGGGATGGTGGTTAGTCAGTGGAGGGTGACGGCGCTTGTGTCCTCTCCCCTCTCTGTCTTGCGCACCGCTCGATCTGCCATTACTATTGTACACTTTTTGATCCATTAATATAGATACCCACTAACTTTCCAATATATATATATATATATATATATATATATATATATATATATATATATATATATATATATATATATATATATATATGCGATGGGGGAAGGGGCTCCGTGCGATCCGGGCGATCAAGTACGCGATGGAGGAGGCAATAGTAAAAGCAAATCTACTGGAGAGGGCAGTGGGCCTAAAGACCAATCAATTGGGGAGGACGAAGCTTCACAAGATGGAGGTGTATGGCAGCTGGTCGAGAGGCGGAAGAACCCTAGAGGCTTCGGTTATGTTCGGAGCAGCAGCGGTTGGGACAATAATCGTGCTGCGAGCAATACAAACTCTGATCGGAGGAGGGGGAGTTATGTTCGGAGGTACGATCATCGACAAGGCAACGGTATAGTGAAGCCTGCGGCACCAAAGCAGTGGGTATTGGAAAAGGGCAAGCCTAATGCCCCTAAACTGTTTGATAGAATGCCGAGGCCAAAGGTAGCGCTTACCAGTAATACTGCAAGTGCAAAACTGTCGTTTGCTGAGGTTTGTTCAAATAGGAGGTCTTACGATGAAGCAGTGACAATGTCATTTGTTCCCCCAAAGCTCAAAGAAGATGGTACTCCCATCGCCCGGGTCACAGGGGATCTGATTGCTAAAGGTTCTGAATTGTGGAAGAACACATTAGTGGGGTATGTAGTGGGTGATGTTCCCTACTACGGGCAGCTATGGGCATGGGTAGATAGGCTATGGAAGCCTTAAAAAGGGTTCACATATATAGCCGTGAGAATGGCTTCTTTTTCTTTCGCTTTGAATGTGTGGAGGAGTGTGAAAGGATACTGTATGGAGGGCCCTGGCTCTTTGATGGAAGAGTTACAGTATTGCAGCGTTGGTCTCCTTCGTTTCAGCATGATCGGGATATCTTATCGTCAATTCCAGTGTGGGTGCAGTTGCATGGCTTACCTATTAACATGTGGAGCAGAGACATACTCAATATAGTTGTATCTGTTCTGGGGACCCCGATATGTTTGGACAACGCTACGGCGAAGTTGGAAAGGCTTTCGTATGTGCGATGTTTGGTGGAAGTGGACGCAAAGAACCCTTTGCCAGAATTAGTGGAGATTGAACTGGATGACGGAGTGTTGATGAAAATAACAACCAAGTTTGAGGGAAAGCCACCGCGATGTAGCCATTGCGTATGCTTCGGACATACTGATGATAAGTGCCCAGATAGCACAAAGCCCCCTTCAATCCAAACTTTGGAGACTGAAGATAGCCAACAAGAGAAGACTATACAATCTGAAACGGTGCAGGTAGATGGTCGAGCGGAAGCTGCTTTCCAGGTGAAGGCGCATGGCCCTACAATTGCCACCGCTGTAAATGTGCAGGCCACTTCTGTTGGGGAAGAGGCGCACCTTTTGACTGGGAAGCGTCCTAAGAGCCAGACTTCATCAGGACATGCCGAGGGTTCAGGGGCGGATACTCAGATATCGGAAATGCATATGGCCCCCTTTGGCAATCTTGCTGAAGGTGATAATGGGGTGAGTCCGGGACTTACGGTTGCTTCATCTCATGTGAGTACTGCTGAGCAACCTAGAACGGAGGGACATGGCAGGGCATCTCTTATTGAAGAGGAAGAGGGGGAGTTGGACAGAAGGCCGGCTATCCTGACAATGGACAACCCAGAATTTGAAGATGAACAGGAGGAACTAGCAGCATCCATCGATCAGGTCTTCACAAAGAAGGCGGCGGCTGAGAACGTACGTAAGAGCACGCGACTGAATAATAGTCGACTGCGACAACATCCTAATCCCTCCCAATGACAGTACTTATTTGGAATACAAGGGGCCTTAACAACTCGGCGAGGCGGATGGATCTTAAAGACAGGTTAAAGAAGTTAAAGCCGGCAATAGTAGCATTACTGGAAACCAAACTGAAGGAGAAGAATATGAACAAGAAATCTTGCATATCCAGCACCTGGTAGATTTCAGATAACTATGATATGCACCATGGAGGCAGGATTATTATAGGAGTTGATCCATTGGTATGGTATTCAGAAAAACTTTACTCCTCTGCACAACACATTACGATGAAATGTAAGAATGTGGGAGGGCTAATTATCATCCTGACTATAGTTTATGCTATGAATACAAGCTCAGAAAGGAGAAGTCTGTGACAACACCTCTGGAGGGAATATCCTAATCTTAAAGATCAAGCTTGGGTTATTGGCGGGGATTTCAATTGCGTGCTTTACACAAATGACAAACTTGGGGGACGCAAGCTGGAAAGTAGCATGGTGGTTGATTTTAATCAGTGGGTTGATGCTTGTACACTATAGGGGCTGAAGAGTACCGGTTCCCGTTTATCTTGGTGTAACAACAGAGTGGGGGGGAGAATTGCTGCTCAATTGGATAGAGTCCTATGCAACAATGAATGGCTTAGTAAGCTGACAGATTCTTTTGTGGAATATCTTGACCCACATACTAGCGATCATGCCACCATGTTGATCACGTTGCATCCACAGGTACCCTCAAATCCAAAACCTTTCAAATTTTTTAACCATTGGACTAAATGGGCAGGGTTCTATGACCTGATGGAGGAGATATGGAATCGGCAAATCCAAGGCACCCCTATGTATCGTATTGCCCAGAAATTAAGAATTCTAAAACCCATCCTGTGCAATTGGGCTAGAATGCATGAAGCCGATAACTCTCTTCCAATCTGTCGTAAGAGATTAGAAGAGCTGAGAGCTGATCCTAATATTCATCACAATCTGGACCTACAACAAAAGGAACAACAGCTTTCAAATGATCTTGCTAGGTTTTTGGAGATGGAGGAGGAAATGTACCGCCAAAAAAGTAGGCAAGACTGGCTTTGCCTAGGGGACAGAAACACTAAGTTTTTCTACTCGGCAATGATGATGAGGCAAGGACGTAACAATCTGGGGCACCTTATTGATTCAAAAGGGGATAAAAGCAAAGCACTCGACGACCTATATCTTGAGGCTCCCAGGTTCTATAAAAGCTAATATACGCAATCTGATTATTGGAGGGTTTTCCCCAAGTTAGTCCCGAAACGGGTAATTACAGTAGAGGCCTCTAAGTGGTTTGGGAAGAGGGTCTCTAAAGATGAAATAAGAAATGCAGTATTCCAGATTGGTGCTGATAAAGTGCCGGGTCCGGATGGGTACAATGGCTTCTTTTATCAGCGGAATTGGAACCTCATACAAGATGATGTTGTAAATGCGGTCCAGTCGTTTTTTGAAGCAGGGGTATTACTTCACCAAATAAATCACACCTTTCTAACCCTTGTCCCTAAAGGATCTAATGCCTCAGGCCTGGGCGATTACAGACCTATAGCCTGCTGTAATGTGCTATACAAGATAATTAGAAAAGTCATTTGCAACAGGCTTAAGGAGGTAATTCATGAGCTTATATCCCCTAACCAACCGGCCTTCCTTAAAAATAGACTACTATCAGATTGCTCGTTACTGGCTCATGAGCAGATTAGGGATTTCAGCAATCCAATGGGGGCCAGGGTGTGTATCAAATTGGATTTGAGAAAGGCTTTTGACAGTGTAAACAGGGAGTTTGTTTACTACATATTACACCGTCTGGGGTTCAGCCACAGATTCGTCAGTTGGATCAGGGAATGCATTTCTACCCCTACTTACTCTGTAATGGTGAATGGTACACCATTTGGAAACTTCCAGGGGAACAGGGGTCTGAGGCAAGGGGATCCCCTATCTCCGTATCTTTTTGTTATCACCATGGAAGCTTTTTCACTATTAATGCATAAAGCAAATATTCACAGGACCATTCATCCTATGAAGCGGGCAGGTTCTATTTTGCACCTTTTATTTGCAGACGACCTCCTCGTTTTTTGCACGGCAAACAGTCACTCTCTGATAGGTCTACATAATTTGTTGGAAGAATTTTCAAACCTCACTGGGCTACAGGTGAATTGGGAGAAAAGTGCGGGTATCTTTAGTAAGGGAACTAAAAGGCCGTCTGAGTTGGCAGACCTCCTGGGGATCAAGGTAGCCACAACCATTACTACCTATTTGGGCCTCCCACTTTCACCCAAATACCCAAAGTCACCGATGTACGGCGGGCTAGTGGACAAATGCAAAAGGAGGCTTATGGGCTGGACTTCATCCTCGCTTTCGCTGGCAGGACGAATAAAACTTGTAAGGTCGGTTATCTATGGGATTGTGGCCTTTTGGATGCAAGCATACAGAATCCCCCTTACAATTCTACGTACAATTACTGGTATTTGCAGAAAATTTGTGTGGGGCAACACAAGCTGCTGGGCTTGGAGTGATGTCTGTAAGCCTAAAAGTGAGGGGGGTAGGGCTTCGGCTCCTTACTGACCTGAATTTGGCTTCGGGTGTACGGCTCATTTGGAGAATGCTCTCATCTACGGGACCTTGGGCTGAGTACATGAAAGTGAACTACGGGGGATAAGACATATTTGCGGCAACGGGGGTAGTATCTCAGTCCGGGACATGGAAACACCTTTTACAGTGCAGGAAGTATACTCACAAACTCATCAAACGGGAAGTAAATAATGGGAGGACAACCAAATTCTGGCACGACGGCTGGTTAGATTGCGGCCCGCTGAAAGAATTTTTCGATATCCCCTTGGGCGAGGAGGCAAAGACTGTGAGTGATTATTGGTCCGATGCGAAATGGACACTTGACCCCGTAATCAACCAAGTCAGGCCGCTGCTGCAGAATGTCCGGTTGAAGATGGGAGCTGATTGCTTGCATTGGCATACATGTGATAGGTTCAGCTACCGCGAAGCGTGGGAAGGCGTCCGCTCCAGAGGTATTCCCTTCCCCTTCTACCGTTTAGTCTGGTACGCTGGAAGTATCCCTAAAATGGCTTTAACGCTCCTGAGAGCTCTTCAAGGGAAGATGCTGACTAAGGAAAATCTCAAGAGAAGGGGGGTTGATATTTGTGAGAATTGTGTGCTTTGCGGGGGAGATGAGGTAGAAAACATTGATCACTTATTTTTTGGCTGTGAATACTCCAAGTATCTTTTGAGTAGAAGCCTACTAAAGCTGGGCATTTCTTCACCCATTCCGCCAGTGTTAAAGGATGTTACTGAATTCTATTTGGGGCGATTCGGGGGGAAAAGTACGATGAGTGTGTTAGCTAAAACAGTACTTGCGGTGATGGTGTGGCACATATGGCGAGAGAGAAACAGAAGAATTTTTTAAAGCACTAGCAGGAGCAAAATTCTGCTTTTTGAGGACATTGCAGCGGACATCAGGATTGCACTTAAGGATAATGACCTTGGGGAAGTGGATGCGGCGGATGCACTTGCAAATTGGGATTTTAGGGACATGGGCTGATTGTTTTGAGAATTGATTTGTATTTTACATTGAGTTTGTGTATGTACGGGGGAGAAAAGGGTTAGATAGTAGGAAGTGACGGCGCTTGTGCCCTATCCTTGCTCTATTGAACCCCTTTCTCTTTTAGTCATACCTATTGTATTGTTTTGTATAGTTACTAATAAATATTTACGCTTACCTTTCAAATATATATATATATAGTACCATTAGTATATATCTCTAATTACCATTACTATCTATATTAATGCATGTTTAACTTATATGTTTAATAATCTAACCTACATGATATTATCTGAACACGTATATATTAACCTACTATAAAGTAACCAAAATATGTATAATAACTCATACAGGGACTCACATGATCACGTTACGTACGCTGATGTCGTTGTCTGCTTGCAGGGGCCGCGGCGAGTGTGATGTGGACAGCAACGGCAGACAGGACGTCGACGGTAGTGGTCGGGCAGCGGGGTCGTAGGCCGGCCGGGCGGTTCTGCTCGGAGGTGAGGAGGGAGTCGGGGTGTCCGGACTGGAGGTTTTGTGGGCGGACTAGGGCGTACGGCTGAAGCGGGGTGATCGTTGGAGGCTAGGGAGTGGGTCGACAGAAGTGAGGTCGGCGGTTGGTTGGGCTGGACGCGCAGGGAGATCCGGATGGCTGGTCGGAGGCTGAAGGGGTCGACGGGGCAGATGCTTGGCGAAGCGAGGAGATGGATGGTGGGCTCTCGGAGAAGTAGAGGTCGGATGTGGGGCATGTTGCTGGGCAATTGAGTGGGAGCAGCTCGCAGGTCACAGCAGCAGCGTACGGCGACAGCAGCAACAAGGGCTGCCGGTGGTCGGGTTCGTGCTTGGCTTCGTCGGAGTGGTGGCTCGTTGGGCGGTCAGGAAGCAGGGGAAGAGAGGGGTCAAGGCTCCTCTGTTTTGGGAGAAGCAATGGAAGTGGAAGCGATGGCGGTGTGTGGGTTGTTGGCTGGAGCTAGGTGGTTCCTGGGTGGCTGGTCGGTGATAGGGCTGGCGGCGGTCGAGGATCTGTGGCATGGGGCAGTGATAAAGCCAAAGTCTAGGGTTTATTAAAAGTAGGGAGAAGAGAGAGAACGTGGCCGAGGGTATGGGTTATGTGGGAGAGAGATATGGCAGTTAGGTTTTTAAGGGGAATTAGTTAAGGTTTGAAATGGAATTAGTTGGTTTAGAATAAGATATAATAATAACAGTTTTAGATGCTTAAAAGATGTGATTTAATAATTTAAAAAAAACTAACAGTATGAAGCCATATTGGTTAGTATATGCTAATGATTAGGTTAAGGTATGTTAATTAATGGTTTGAATTTTAAAATTATTAATGATTAATGATTTTGTTTTTAAAAAACGTACATATCTTTGCAATTTAAAATGTATATAAAAAAGTTTTTAATAATTAATAGTGATGTTGTAGCAGATCGGTCCCTCGACATCCGAAAATTAAAAGGAAAATATCGGGGCGATCGCGCCTTTGAGAGGGTCGTGGATACGGGGTCTGGCTACGCGTCAAAACTACAGAAAACACTAATAAAAATCAAATACAAAAATATGCACACGAAACAACAAAACACGCTAAAATACGTACAGTTGGAAAGTGGCCGTTACATCAGGCTACAAGCCTCGTCCCTTCCATGGCATAGATCCGTGGGCAGGCTACGGGCTGCACCCCCGATAGGTTGTCCAAGGGCTTGGGGTAGGCTACGGGCCTTGCCCCTTCCCTGTCGGAGATCCGGGGCAGGCTACGGGATGCACCCCCGATAGGTCGCCAAAAGGGCTTGGGGCAGGCTACGGGCCTTGCCCCTTCCCTGTCAGAGATCAGGGGCTCTACGCCTCCGATAGGTCGCATAAGGCTCTTGGGAAGGACTCCGGACTGCGTCGCCCACAACTCAGGCCAGGGACGGCCGAAGCTATCTAGGGCAGCCAAAGTAGTCACTGCCTGCTTTGATCTCAATCCCAACACTTCCCCCTCGGTCAAATCGGCCACGCGTCACGCCCAGAACGAACGACGCCTCGATTCTCCCCCATCCCCGAATCGTCATGATGACCGAAGGAGATTTGGTGGTCGATTCAAATTAATGCCGCCGACCGGCCCTCGGCTAATACGGATGTGACGCATCATCCGAGCTGAGCCGGGCTTCCAGTTCGAGCTCGAATGACAGAGGCAATTGTTACGGCCTGATGGTCGGCCCAGAAAATGAAGGCCCAAATAGTTGAAGCCCAAGCGAATAGCTCAACAACCAGCCGAAATAAGAGCGAGCCCAAATGAGAAGCTCGCCCCGCTAGCAAGAAGCTCACCCAGCTGATCGGGAAGCTCGTCCGACATATCAAGAGAGAGGCTCGCCCAACTAGTCATGTGTCAAGCTTGCCAGCCAAGCGTAGAGATCATCCAGCAACGGCGAAGCTCGCTCTGCCGACCGAAACAAGAAGGTCGGCCGGAGAAAGCTTGGCACGCCGAGCTCGGATGCCAAGCTTGACTCTCTCCAATGGTGACCCTCGGCGACCTGGCAGCCCATAAATATCTCTGACCGAATGACGTATGGCCACCTACGTCTCCAATTAATGCCAAATGTTAAAGACGAGAACTGATGGCCGCCCGTCGCGTCCCCATTAATGCCTGATTAAGGTGGTGCGAGAATATCTCTGACACTCTCGCCGACCCGTCGCATCTCCATTAATGCGACAGCTAAGCGCTAGCAGGGCTCCAGCTAAGCAGAAGCGACAGCTGATTGGATGGCAATCAACCGACTCTCCCCACTATATATACCCCCTTCCAGCCATCAATAAGGGGGTGGGTTGGTAGAAATCTTAATTCTCATTCATATACAAGGTCGGATATCGTCCATATATCTGTGCCTTCCACATAAGCTCACCACGTTAGGTCGCTCTACACTAAGATCGGCCAGAGTGTCTGGCCTTCTTCTAAAAAGTCGCCTACTGACTGTACCATCGGAGAGGCCACGCGTTGACAGCCAACCCAGCCTTTCTGTCGAGCTGCTCGTTGTGCAGGAAGCTCATCTCTTCTCCCAAGCGGTCGGCGACCTTCGAGCGACCTTGGATCCTTCGTCTACAAATCGAGTTCCAAGGCATACCCAATTAACCTGTAATCACCGTACCCTTGATTCCCCATTATATAAATCTCCTCATTAGACGGATTTGACTCGCAGCAACACTACTGCATGGCTATTGTGTTTTTATTTTTATGAATTAACTATTATTTGGATTTTGGAAGGCTTTTGGAACAGGAAAAAAGCAATCAAATTTCCAGAAGTATTAAGGTCTTGACACAAACCTTATCCTCACATAAAAAGATTACCTTGAGTTATTTCGTTTGAAAAATCTTCTCCAGCCATACACCACCTGTCACGCCCCGCTTCCCAAAACGACAGAAGCGAAACGTGACAAGGCCCGCTTGGGCCAGAGCGGTGAAGCTCGGTCCCAATAAGCGTCTGTGTGGTACTCCAAGACGAAGGAACAGGTCCCTGCAGGTTAGTACGGAACAACAAAAGTACTAAAAGAGATGCATTCATTTTATTCCACAGATATCCAGAAAAGTACAGAGAGTCTAAACAAAAGCCGACACGGCTACAAAACAACTGGAGTAAACTAATGGTGCAAGCACCCAACCTAAACAGAAAGTAAACGGTGCTACGCACCCAACTAAACTGCAGTGAAACTTCTGGATCAGCAACGTGAGGATCCCTAGCTCTGGTCCTCCTCGGGCACGTACTCTGGGTCTGCGTCCTCCGGCTCTGCGTACTCTGGCTCCACACCTGACGTACAGCACCAAAAGAAGGGAACTGTATGTCAGGTAAAGTCTACAAAAGGGGTCAGACTCTACTGCAAGTGTACCGAACTATTAACAATGGTTTACTGGTTGATTAGCATGCTGGGGTTATAACAGAGTGACAACAGAAAGTAAACGCAGCAGGAAAGTAAAACGGGACAAGCAGTAGTCGTAGCGTGTGCCACCAACTACGGGACTAGCCTAACCGGTGTCAAGACAAGACATGACAAGACGAAACGTGACAGGACAGGACAGGACAAGACAAGACAATTGTGACATGAAGGGTTCACGCCTTACGGTTCGAGGGGGATCAGACCCTCTTGCCGTGCGCACGCTCAACCCTACCCCAAACCCCAGAACTCAGGACAAGACAATAGAGGGCCACTCACTCTGCTAGGTGAGTGCCTCTATCCCCACGATCGGTAGCGTATCTCTCACTCTGCTAGGTGAGCGATGAACGCCTCGTGGATGAAACCGTACTACTGTATAGGACCACTCACTCTGCTAGGTGAGCGTCTCTATCCTCTCGGTCTGCTGGGACACTCACTCTGCTAGGTGGGTGCCGAGCTTCCCGTAGGTGTTCCGTAACAAAGATCACTCACTCTGCTAGGTGAGCGTCTCATTGCCCACAGGCTGTGTATCCGTACAAGGGATCACTCAGAGAGTGCCCTATTCCCCGCAGGCTGTGCAAAACGGGACATGACGTGACAAGACAGGAAGGGTTATTCTAGGGTGTCCACACACACGCACACACATGATAGCCCTACAATATCAAAAGTTGTTGTTGTCAGGCTCAGACTTCGTCGTCAAGTCTGAGCCGTCAGGAGTCGTCCCGGACGCTATCATTTCACGTCCGGTTCTCTTTGTTCACAGTTTAATAGTTCTAACAGTCTAAGGCCTAGGCACGGCCGAAAGAGCAAGTGAGTACACTTGCCTGCGGTGGCGAGTGTGTCGTCCGTCCAGGGCGTCTCGTCCAGTCGTCGCGTCCGTGGTAGTCCGTCTGAAACAGTGTCAGGGCGACGGTGTCAGGTCGCGATTTTCATCAAGTCTTATTAAGGTGTGTTTCTAGGTTATCGGGACTATCCAAATTGTCACAAGTCACGTTTTGGTGTTTCGTTCAACCTAGATTGACCACTACCCTATGTGCACAGAAAAGTCGTCCGATTGTCGATCTTTCTACGGTGACAATCATTTTACAGAAGCTGAAAGTAAATTTAGTTTGAGTTGTCAAATTTTAGTTTAGGGTTTGATTTTGCTACAGTGTGGGTTCGCTACGAGTTAGGGGTACCAACCTGAATGACGTTCACGCGTGAATTTGGCGTCGGATCTGGAAAACGGTAGCGGATCGTGTCGAGACTCCAATTTCTGGAACGTCTTGTCACTGATCTTTAGTGTTCACGTGTCGAACGGAGAGCGTGACTGACTCTGCATCGTCAGAATTCATCATAAGGCTTCAAGTTCCAACTAATGTATTAAAACCGTATCTACACTTGTTTACGCATCTATGTATATATACTATATATTAAAATTATACGTAGTATAGATATATACTTATATCAGTACCCGCCATAACATATGTAACCTAGTATGTATCGCGACTGGCATGCAAATAAACTAACGTTAAAACCAAAAATTCATTATCAGAACTAATATAACAGTATTTATTAATAATTGACATGTTAAATACCTACATGTTGCACTGCCAATATACATATAAATTATATTGGTTGCATGGAGAACATACATTAAATTGCAGCTGTTTGCATTTAATAATTAATATCTTACTCATTTGCAACACATTATCATCAAATAGCAGCAACAGCTTCACTTATACCCATCTACATCTACTGCTTCTATCATATATAATATAACTTGCTAAAAAGAAGTTGGGACTCACGTGTGGCGCAACCTAGAACGAGCTCGTTGCCTCGCAGGGGACGACCGTTGCTTGGACGGTCGGAGAGCGGCTCGCGGCCTATGGGTGACGTCGGGCGGCGCCTCCGGTGGTCTGCGGCGGCGTGGTTGTTTGCTGCGGCTTCAGCGTCGAGATAGGACGCCGCGGGGTGCTGTCACGGCCGATGGGTCGTCGGTGGTCGGGAGCAGGCTGCAGCGGCGTCGGAAAGTGGCAGTCGGGCTGTCGACGGGTAGTCGCGCTGGCTGAGGAGTCTTCGGCGGCCAACGAACGATGGTCGGCGTCGGAAAACACGCAGCAGCGGTGGATCTTGCCGCTGCTGCCGCTGCTTGCCCGAGGAGACGACGCCGGCGGAGTCGCCTGTCACCGGAGACGTGGGC
Source organism: Scilla litardierei (assembly GCA_030789695.1). Classification (NCBI taxonomy): domain Eukaryota; kingdom Viridiplantae; phylum Streptophyta; class Magnoliopsida; order Asparagales; family Asparagaceae; genus Scilla; species Scilla litardierei. Next base: position 25,011 of record JAULAV010005091.1, on the reverse strand, counting down.
GCTGCGGGCTGGTGGTCGGAGTTGTTGACGGTCGGACGCGGTCGGGGATGGGTGCGGCCGCCGTCGGTGATCACGAGGGAGGGAGAGATGTGAGGGAGAGAAAAAGCGGTGAGGAGGAGGAGAAGGTGGCCGGAAGTTAACGAGGGGGAAGAGAGGCTGTAGATGCTGCCGAGATGAGGGGAGGCCAGACCTTCGATGGGTGCGTGGATTATTATGGAAGGCGGCTGAAAGAACAAGTAAAACCTAGGTTTCGTTTTGGCCACTGGATGCGTGGGTTATAAATATTGGTTGCTCAGTTATTTAGGGGTTACTAAAAAAAAGTGGAGTACTGGGTCCGAGTGGCTCCTGGGTTGTTAAGGGATATATTAGCTGTGATTCCTATTGAAAAGATTAACTCTGTGACCAAGAAAAGATTAACGGGTTAGTATTAGATTAGGATTTGTTAATAGGTTAGGGGTGTTTTTAGGATATGGGATTTGAAAACCAGTAGGTTAAAATTCTACTAGGATTCAATTTAATAATAATAAGGTTTGAACATTTCACACTTGAAAAACAAACCCCAACGAAAGTCCAGGGATTAATAATGGGATAAGTAAAGCTAAGGTTTTAGAATAATTTGTAATTATTTATATCTTGTAAAAATGAACATACTGCCCAGGTACTGATAAATGGGAATGGAGTATGGGACATCAATTCCAATTTAAAGACGCCTGGAATGGAGTACGACGGCAAGGTGCAAAGTTCAGCTATCATCCTATTGTCTGGCATAAGAAACACATTCCAAAGTATTCCATCACTCTTCTTAGGGCCTTCCAAGACAAGCTTCTAACCAAAGATCATTTGCTCAAGTGGTGCCCTTCTACCCAATCACAATGCGTGCTATGTGAGGATAATCTGGATGAGACCTCTGCCCATCTATTCTTTGAGTGTTCCTACTCCTCGTACATCCTGAAGAGGAGTCTACTGAAACTTGGAATTCTGACCAATATTCCTCCGCAATTACCTGTTGTAGGAGACTATTTCCTAACAAATTTTGTCAAGAATTCGGATGTGAGTTACCTGGCTAAATCTGTCCTCGGTGCCATCGTTTGGCATATCTGGCGCGAGCGAAACAGGCGTATTTTTGATGATTCTGCTTCCCAAAACTCGCCTGTTTGAAGCCATTGCCATGGACATCTCCTTTGCATTGGGGAGCATGAACGCCAAGGAGCTGACGGAGAGAGACATACTGTCAAACTGGGACATTAAGGGGTGCGGTTGATTCTTTTTGATTGCTGCTCACTCCATTGGGATGCTGTGAATCAATCTGTTTATGAATGCTGCTCACTGCATTGATAACAACTCAAGTGCTATGGCCGTGAAACCTGCATTGCTGCCGGTTCCTGACAAATGCCGTAAAACCTGGACCCATTTTGATGTGCTGGCTGTTTTGGAATGCTGTGAGAAGGTCTCCTTTGTATTAGTTAGGTCCGGGCGTGGATGTGGGTATATTAGTGATGTGTGAAGATGCTTGTGTCCTCTCCATATCCTATTATGCCATCTTCTACCCTGCACCTATGTATATTTTGATGTTATTTATAGAATACTTTTAATTTTCAAAAAAAAAAATGAACATACTGATCCTTAAAAAGTACATATCTAAAATTTGTAATGAGTTAAGCAGAGAGGTCTGTCGGCGCCTAAAAATTGCAAAGAAATACCAGGGCGCTCGCGCCTCCGAGAGGATTGTGAAGATGGGTTTCGGTCGCGCGTTTGAGCTATGAAAAGCAATAATAATAATAAAAATCGAACGCGGAAACACGCACACGAAACAATAAAGACACACGCTAAAATACGTTCGGTCGAAAAGTGAACGTTACATTCTACCCATCTTAGAAATGATTCCGTCCTCGGAATCACTTATACTAATAATATTAATATCTATATACACTCTTGCATATAACTCCCATATTCCACATAATGATCGCTAATCCTATAACTTCAAACATCGTTCCTCAAATAATCCATCATAACTCGTCTCTCCACTGGCTAATGCTACAACTAGAATCACATCCTAGCACCTGACTATTGATCCATATTACAGTGTACAAATCAACAATCATCTCGTCCCCAATATATCATCCATCATATCGACTCGTAAATTTATCCTCCATAATCAATGAACCAACAGGCCACCTCCATCCTTACCCCTATTACCTACTCTCCTAATCATATTAAATCTGTAATCATTACTATCCATTCATTCCAACACGTCGTGTTATTTCCAATGTCTTTTCATGTTAACTTAATATTCATGTCTTGATGCTTCAAATGTTCTACTCATTCTCATTATCACCCTAATTCATACTATACTTTTCTAGCTACTCCTATCTACCACTTGCCCAAGTTCCTTGTCTAATAAGTTCTCATCTTCCTGTATATAACTTTATCCAATCAGAGTTCTCCATTGAGTCAATCTCACATTTGTAGACAAGTCCTGGACAGCTCATTCTTTTCATCCAAAGAAATCTAATCCAATATCCATGTGTTACAAAACTAATTAATCATTGTACGACATATCTCACCTCACTCTAAACCTACCCGCAAACCTAATCCTATAACAATAATAACCAATTCTAATAATATAACAATAATGAAAATAACACTTCGAAGAGGGAAGAAGAGGAAGGAAATTTTAACGCCTAAGACATATTTTAAATCATTGGGAAAAACGAGTGGAGTTGTGGTATTGAATGAGGGAAGATAGGTGGGTTGTGATCTTTGTGGGCTAATCCCAGGACATTAAAGGTTTGATTGAAAGGAACAAAAAGTTTTGAAACATACATAAGCAGCTGAAAATAAGCTAAACTATAACATGAAAGATTAAAACTATGGAGTTACCTGCAACGACGTCATCCTCTGCCGTCATGACATAAGCTCCACGGACAACAGCTCCTCTCTGGGTAGGGGCAGGTGCTCCGCCCTCAGCATGGCGATACCTCGGGCAATCTATAAAGGCGTGTGTGGCAGCTCCACATGCCAGACACAAACCCAGCTTCTTCCTGCAAGTGTTCTGCTGATGCCCTGGCTTGCCGCAGAAGTGGCATGGTCCCTTATTCTGACTCTGCATAGGTGCTCCTGACCTCTTGAAAGGCATTGTCAGAACTGGTCCCACCGTCGACCTAGCAGGCGGTCGATACTGCTCCATGGGACGCTTCCCCTTATCAGTTGGAGGGTCAGGTAGGAGTGAAATAATCTCATGATTCTTCGCAGCATCTATCACCTCCCTCATAGTCGTGAAATTCGCCGAAGACATAGAAGCCTGAATCTTCGGACGCAGTCCCTGACGAAAGCGATCAGCTCGCTTCTCCTCCTTCCTTACCATATGCGGAGCAAAACGACTCAGCATCTCGAACTCAGCTTCATACTCCTCGACAGTCATATCCCCTTGCTTCAGGTCTATAAACTTGCTCAACAGCTCCCTCCTGGCAGACTTGGTGAAATACTTATCCTTAAACATCGAGCGAAAGGTCTTCCACTCCACTGGCTTCAGCAGGCGCCTCTCCTCAATGCGCCACCAGTTCCTGGCATTCTCTGTCAGCTGCATCTTCGCTATCTCCACTCGGGTGTCGTCTGGTATCTTTGCAGCAACTAACTTCTCCTCCGTGCTCTGGATCCACTCGTCAGCAGCTAGGGGTCCTTCTTTCCCCGAAAATGTCCTCGGCTGGAGCTCGTTGAACTGTTTCACTCCTGGAGCAGCTCGTGGGGCAGGCAGAGGTGGTGCAATCGGGGGAGTCTGGGCAGCAGGCTGGGACTGCTGAACCAACTGATGCTGCACGTCCAGCATCTCTCTCATCATGCCCAGAAATTGACGGAACTCGCCACTTCGTCCATCCATGGTCCCGTCAGATGAAGGTCTGTCTCGAGCTCCACGTCCTCTTACCATCCTAACGACAGGGAAAAGAAAAAAAAACACAGCTTAGACTCATACATATTCCTGAATGGAAAGAATGAATGTTAATACTTCTATCGTTCCGAACTTTTGCAGAAAATGGGACCTGCATGGGCCACCACTAAAACCGGTCACGCCCCGCTTCCCAAAACGACAGAAGCGAAACGTGACAAGGCCCGCTTGGGCTAGAGCGGTGAAGCTCGGTCCCAATAAGCGTCTGTGTGGTACTCCAAGACGAAGGAACAGGTCCCTGCAGGTTAGTACGGAACAACAAAAGTACTAAAAGAGATGCATTCATTTTATTCCACAGATATCCAGAAAAGTACAGAGAGTCTAAACAAAAGCCGACACGGCTACAAAACAACTGGAGTAAACTAATGGTGCAAGCACCCAACCTAAACAGAAAGTAAACGGTGCTACGCACCCAACTAAACTGCAGTGAAACTTCTGGATCAGCAACGTGAGGATCCCTAGCTCTGGTCCTCCTCGGGCACGTACTCTGGGTCTGCGTCCTCTGGCTCTGTGTACTCTGGCTCCACACCTGACGTACAGCACCAAAAGAAGGGAACTGTACGTCAGGTAAAGTCTACAAAAGGGGTCAGACTCTACTGCAAGTGTACCGAACTATTAACAATGGTTTACTGGTTGATTAGCATGCTGGGGTTATAACAGAGTGACAACAGAAAGTAAACGCAGCAGGAAAGTAAAACGGGACAAGCAGTAGTCGTAGCGTGTGCCACCAACTACGGGACTAGCCTAACCGGTGTCAAGACAAGACATGACAAGATGAAACGTGACAGGACAGGACAGGACAAGACAAGACAATTGTGACATGAAGGGTTCACGCCTTACGGTTCGAGGGGGATCAGACCCTCTTGTCGTGCGCACGCTCAACCCTACCCCAAACCCCAGAACTCAGGACAAGACAATAGAGGGCCACTCACTCTGCTAGGTGAGTGCCTCTATCCCCACGATCGGTAGCGTATCTCTCACTCTGCTAGGTGAGCGATGAACGCCTCGTGGATGAAACCGTACTACTGTATAGGACCACTCACTCTGCTAGGTGAGCGTCTCTATCCTCTCGGTCTGCTGGGACACTCACTCTGCTATGTGGGTGCCGAGCTTCCCGTAGGTGTTCCGTAACAAAGATCACTCACTCTGCTAGGTGAGCGTCTCATTGCCCACAGGCTGTGTATCCGTACAAGGGATCACTCAGAGAGTGCCCTATTCCCCGCAGGCTGTGCAAAACGGGACATGACGTGACAAGACAGGAAGGGTTATTCTAGGGTGTCCACACACACGCACACACATGATAGCCCTACAATATCAAAAGTTGTTGTTGTCAGGCTCAGACTTCGTCGTCAAGTCTGAGCCGTCAGGAGTCGTCCCGGACGCTATCATTTCACGTCCGGTTCTCTTTGTTCACAGTTTAATAGTTCTAACAGTCTAAGGCCTAGGCATGGCCGAAAGAGCAAGTGAGTACACTTGCCTGCGGTGGCGAGTGTGTCGTCCGTCCAGGGCGTCTCGTCCAGTCGTCGCGTCCGTGGTAGTCCGTCTGAAACAGTGTCAGGGCGACGGTGTCAGGTCGCGATTTTCATCAAGTCCTATTAAGGTGTGTTTCTAGGTTATCGGGACTATCCAAATTGTCACAAGTCACGTTTTGGTGTTTCGTTCAACCTAGATTGACCACTACCCTATGTGCACAGAAAAGTCGTCCGATTGTCGATCTTTCTACGGTGACAATCATTTTACAGAAGCTGAAAGTAAATTTAGTTTGAGTTGTCAAATTTTAGTTTAGGGTTTGATTTTGCTACAGTGTGGGTTCGCTACGAGTTAGGGGTACCAACCTGAATGACGTTCACGCGTGAATTTGGCGTCGGATCTGGAAAACGGTAGCGGATCGCGTCGAGACTCCAATTTCTGGAACGTCTTGTCACTGATCTTTAGTGTTCACGTGTCGAACGGAGAGCGTGACTGACTCTGCATCGTCAGAATTCATCATAAAGCTTCAAGTTCCAACTAATGTATTAAAACCGTATCTACACCTGTTTACGCATCTATGTATATATACTATATATTAAAATTATACGTAGTATAGATATATACTTATATCAGTACCCGCCATAACATATGTAACCTAGTATGTATCGCGACTGGCATGCAAATAAACTAACGTTAAAACCAAAAATTCATTATCAGAACTAATATAACAGTATTTATTAATAATTGACATGTTAAATACCTACATGTTGCACTGCCAATATACATATAAATTATATTGGTTGCATGGAGAACATACATTAAATTGCAGCTGTTTGCATTTAATAATTAATATCTTACTCATTTGCAACACATTATCATCAAATAGCAGCAACAGCTTCACTTATACCCATCTACATCTACTGCTTCTATCATATATAATATAACTTGCTAAAAAGAAGTTGGGACTCACGTGTGGCGCAACCTAGAACGAGCTCGTTACCTCGCAGGGGACGACCGTTGCTTGGACGGTCGGAGAGCGGCTCGCGGCCTATGGGTGACGTCGGGCGGCGCCTCCGGTGGTTTGCGGCGGCGTGGTTGTTTGTTGCGGCTTCAGCGTCGAGATAGGACGCCGCGGGGTGCTGTCACGGCCGATGGGTCGTCGGTGGTCGGGAGCAGGCTGCAGCGGCGTCGGAAAGTGGCAGTCGGGCTGTCGACGGGTAGTCGCGCTGGCTGAGGAGTCTTCGGCGGCCAACGCACGATGGTCGGCGTCGGAAAACACGCAGCAGCGGCGGATCTTGCCGCTGCTGCCGCTGCTTGCTCGAGGAGACGACGTCGGCGGAGTCGCCTGTCACCGGAGACGTGGGCGCTGCGGGCTGGTGGTCGGAGTTGTTGACGGTCGGACGCGGTCGGGGATGGGTGCGGCCGCCGTCGGTGATCACGAGGGAGGGAGAGATGTGAGGGAGAGAAAAAGGGGGGAGGAGGAGGAGAAGGTGGCCGGAAGTTAACGAGGGGGAAGAGAGGCTGTAGCTGCTGCCGAGATGAGGGGAGGCCAGACCTTCGATGGGTGCGTGGATTATTATGGAAGGCGGCTGAAAGAACAAGTAAAACCTAGGTTTCGTTTTGGCCACTGGATGCGTGGGTTATAAATATTGGTTGCTCAGTTATTTAGGGGTTACTAAAAAAAGTGGAGTACTGGGTCCGAGCGGCTCCTGGGTTGTTAAGGGATATATTAGCTGTGATTCCTATTGAAAAGATTAACTCTGTGACCAAGAAAAAGATTAACAGGTTAGTATTAGATTAGGATGTGTTAATAGGTTAGGGGTGTTGTTAGGATATGGGATTTGAAAACCAGTAGGTTAAAATTCTACTAGGATTCAATTTAATAATAATAAGGTTTGAACTTTTCACACTTGAAAAACAAACCCCAACGAAAGTCCAGGGATTAATAATGGGATAAGTAAAGCTAAGGTTTTAGAATAATTAGTAATTATTTATATCTTGTAAAAATGAACATACTGATCCTTAAAAAGTACATATCTAAAATTTGTAATGAGTTAAGCAGAGAGGTCTGTCGGCGCCTAAAAATTGCAAAGAAATACCAGGGCGCTCGCGCCTCCGAGAGGATTATGAAGATGGGTTTCGGTCGCGCGTTTGAGCTACGAAAAGCAATAATAATAATAATAAATCGAACGCGGAAACACGCACACGAAACAATAAAGACACACGCTAAAATACGTTCGGTCGAAAAGTGACCGTTACACCACCTTACATTAATCACAAAGGAGTAAATGAATTTTTTTAACCTAATGAAAATAAAGACCATGCAAATAATAATTTTTAAAAAATGTAAAAACAAAAAAATTAAATGTTAAGAGTACTTTGATCATATATTGATAGTTACTATTATCACATATATGTTCAAAATATGATATATTACAAATAAAAAATGCATATCTGAATCAAACTCTATGCGTATATTGTTAATTGAACTCATCTAGAATGATCCTAGAAGGGGTAAATGCGAAGGCCTCACGTTGAAGATCCTGCATATAAAAACTCTTGGATGGCTCTCATTTTTGGGACTAATTACTGTTTGGCTTTTTGGGTAGGCAAACGACCATCAAATCTCCAAAAGCATTAATATCTCAAGCCAAACCTTATCCACACATTAAAAGATAACTCTGAGTTATTTTGTTTGAAACATCTTCTCCTATTTGTACACCCCCTCACTTGGTCATTGCTCTCTCGATGCATTTGATACATTTAATAAGAATAATAGGGATCATATGACATATAGTGCTGGGCCTCATATGCAGCCTCAGGAACTTCACTTAATATTTTTCTGACGATCAGAACCGTTCATTTTAATCTTTATATTCTAAGACCCTAAACACCGAATATCTTACTTGTCCAGCCTCCCGTCGCAAATGTAACGCTTCCGAAAGAATTGAAATTTTTGCGACAATTGATGAACACATAAAACTCATTGGGTTCACCCGATATGAGATGTTTTCAGGTTTTAGAATATGAAGATCAAATAAATGGTTACAATTGTCCAAAAAATACGATAGGGTGGAGTTTTCGAGGCAACATATGAAGTATTAGCTCATATGATACATAGTGTTCTCTTTTATTAAACTCACGGGTACACATTTCAAAATTCAAAATATTGGAATTGTTTGGATAGAGCAACCATGGCAATAGCCAATGGTCTCCTTTTATTAATTCATCATATGTAGAGGGAAGACCATAAGTCTCTGTAAAGATTCACCACACTACATGTTAGTGGGGTGTTATGGTGGATAAATGAGGGAGGGGAGACCATAAGTCTCCCTCACTCATAACACTCCCCCTTATCCATCCATTACCTTGGACTTAGCATATGAATGCTTCAGGATTTATGATGCTAATGGGGTGGATACTTCTGGATCCAGAGTAAACGTGTTTGCCTCGTTAAAACCTTAGCTGTGGAAAACCCAGTGGGAAAACCAACCGTCTCAAGGAAAAAGAATACAACCCACAGATTACTCCCCCTGATCTGTACAAGCTTCAGGCTTGTACATCTCTCAGCTGTCGCATCCTGATTCCTTTTACTAGCTTTACAAAAATACATCTAAGCAGAGCCTTAGTGAACAAATCAGCTAAATTATTACAAAGCTGAATCTGTTGTACTTCGACTTGCTTCTCCTTTTGTAGGTCGTGTGTCCATAAGAACTTAGGAGATATGTGCTTCGTCTTGTCGCCCTTGATGAAACCAGTCTGTAGTTGAGCTATGCATGCTGCTTTGTCCTCAAATATCGTGGTTGGCTCAAAGTCACCAGTCTTCAGGATGGTAGTCACTAAGATGTGATGAATGACTGAACAAGGCCATACACATTCTTTGCTTGCTTCATGAATCGCGAGGAGCTCGGAATGGTTGGAAGAGATAGCTGTAGTGGTTTGTTTTACAGATTTCCAGGAGATGGTTGTACCACCATATGTGAACACAAAACCAGTTTGTGATTTCTCGGAGTGAGGATCAGACCTGTAACCTGCATCTGTATAACCAATTAAAGTGGGAGATCCACCTTTAGGGAAATATAATCCCAGGTCAATCGACCCTTGGAGGTAGCACAGAAACTTCTTAACTCCGTTCCACTGGCGCTTTGTAGGCGCTGCACTATATCTGGTTAGAAGATTCACTGAGAACGTTATATCGGGATGCGTACAGTTAGCCAGATATAGAAGTGCTTCAATGGCACTAAGGTAAGGTACTTCAGGACCTAACATTTCCTCCCCCTCTTCCAGCGGACAGAAGGGGTCCTTATATACATCCAAGGATCTAATGACCATTGGTGTACTAAGAGGATGACATTTATCCATTTTGAAATTTTTCAGTAATTTCCTTGTATATGTTGATTGGTGTAATAGGATACCACCATATAGGTGTTCGATCTGTAAGCCAATACAATACTTTGTTTTGCCTAGGTCTTTCATTTCAAAAGTATTCTTTAGGCTTGCAGATATCTCAGCGATCTCTGCAGAAGATCCAATGAGATTTAAGTCGTCAACATAAACGGCGACTATAACAAATCATATTCCCGATCTTTTAATAAAGATACATGGACAGACTTCATTATTGGTAAAACCTTGCTGTGCAAGGAAATCACTCAGTCTGTTATACCACATTTTACCCGATTGCTTATTACCACATAATGATCTTTGAAGCCTTACAGAGTAGACGTCCCGATGTCTCTCTGCTAACTTTGGAGGCAATTTATATCTCTCAGGGACTTTAATATAGATATCTTTATCTATATTTCCATATAGATATGTAGTCACAACGTCTATGAGCTACATTTCTAGGCTTTCCAGAGATGATAGGCTTAATAAAAATCGGAACGTGATCGCATCCATAACAGGGGAGTAGGTTTGTTCATAATCTATCACCGGTCGTTGGAAAAATGCTTGTGCTACAAGCCGTGCTTTGTAGCGTACGATCTCGTTATTTTTCTTTTTCTGATGAAACCCCACTTATAACACACAGGTTTTACACCTTCAGGTGTTTGGGCTACTGGTCCAAAAACTTCGCGTTTCAAGAGTGAGTACAGCTCTACTCATATTGTCTCGTTCCACTTTGGTCAATCATCTCTGCGTTTACATTACGCAAGAGATCGTGGTTCGATGTCATCGTCGTATTCGGCGACGTCCATGACAATATTGAATGAAAAGTTGTCGTCAACGACAGTGCTTTTTCTGTCCAGTACCTCCCCAGTACGTACAAAATTCAATGATGTTTCTCCTATAGTTTCCTCTTCAGAGGAATGTAGGAGGGGAGAGGTAGTTGGTCTGAGCTCGGCATCCTGTGTAGGGTTCATCTTTATTTCTCCAGGATTTTTTCTTTTTCGAGGAGCTTTGTCCTTCGAACTTGGTGGTCGTCCTATTTTCAATTGAGGTACATCCGATTCTGCTGTCGGTGAATTGCATCCATCTTTGGGGATGTCAATCATAGCTAGCGTATTGGCAGCATGGACGTGTGATCTGACAATCTTCTGGTTGTCAGTAAAATTATCCGGTAGTAAATGTACTGTATTCTGAAGATGAAGGATCTTCAGGATCTCATCTTCACATTGACTAGTATGCGGATCATAATGAGACAAGGTCTTTATGTCCCAAGAAATGGTCTCAGAAGCTTCTGGCTTCTTAGACTATGTGCCTAGTTTTGGAAAAACATTTTCATCAAACTCAAAGTCATCAAGACGTGCCTTAAATATGTCACCCGTTGGGGGTTCAAGATATCTAATTATAGAGGGTGAATCATACCCTATATAAATACCTAAACGACATTGTGGACCCATTTTGGTCCTTTGAGGTGGTGCAATGGGGACGTAGACCGCACAACCAAACACTCTCAAATGAGAGATATTCAGAGGTGCACCATACGCTAGCTGCATCGACGATAAAATATGACCACCAGAGGGCCGTATTCTGATAAGCGATGCGGCATGCAATATGACATGGCCCCAAGCATCCACATGCAACTGATATTGCATCAGCAATGAACGTGCAATCCATTGCAGTCTCTTTATCAGATATTCTGCTAACCCATTCTGGGTGTGAACATGTGCTACTGGATGTTCAACTTCGATGCCAGTTGCTTGGCAATAGTCTTGAAAGACTTGAGAAATGAATTCTCCCGCATTATCAAGACGCAGTTTCTTGATATGGTTATCAGGGAAATGAGCCCGCAATGTAATTATTTGTGCCAAAAGCTTTGAAAAAGCTAGGTTGTGGGTCGACAAGAGGCACACATAAGACCATTTTGATGATGCATCTATCTGTACCATAAAGTACCGAAATGGACCACTTGCAGGGTGAATAGGATCGCAAATATCCCCATGTATTCTCTCCAAGAAGCTAGGAGACTCTAATCCTACTTTCAGTAGAGATGATCTCGTTATGAATTTACCCTTGAAACAAGGCAGACATGAAATCACCCTTCTGAAGAATCTTCATGTTCTTCAGATTATGTCCAAAAGATTGTGTGATGATGCGGTGCATCATTGCCGATCCAGGATGACCAAGTCTGCTATGCCAGAGTTTGAATTCTGGCGACGAAAGACACTTCTGGTGCAAAGTCAAAGTAGCTTCTATAGGTTTAATATAAGTATGATAGAGACCCAACGGGAGTCCCTTAAATCGTTCTAAGACAGTTTTAAACCGTATTTTTGACGAGTAACATACATATATTCATACTCATGTATATCTATAGTTTCTAAGTGATATCTGTTTAAACGAATATCCTTGAAACTTAATAGATTCCTATTTGATTTAGGAGAGAAAAGTACATCTTTTATTATTAGTCTCGTGTTATTTGGGAGCAAAATCATTGCTTCACCAGATCCTTCAATTATGTTTAACGGTCCTGAAATAGTGATTACAGGACCATCATAATCATTTAAGCTAATAAAATAGCTTTTTTGCGAAGGATTGTGTGTGTCAAGGCACTGTCCACTAGGCACTCACACTTCATCTATAGATCATGAAATTCAATACTTTAATAAAAGGAAGACATTAATTATTGTAAAAGTAAAGATTAAGCAAACTATAGATGAAGTACTGATAACAGATAAAGTAAATACATAACAGATAAATATGACATCAGTCTAGGAAGTCTTCATTCTCGAAGTCATCCATTGTGAACTTGGTTGACGGCTGGTTTTCCACCAGATTTGTTTCAACAGGAAACTTCAGGCTCGCTTGATACAGATCTTGGAGGTGTCGTTGAGTACGACAGTTTCTGGACCAATGTCCAGTCATGCCACATTTGTGGCATTTCTGCTCCCAATTATTCTTGGTAATAGATGTCTGTCCAGTGTTCTTTTTTGGAGCTTCTTCTTTTTCTCATTGTTATTGATTTAGGGAGGGTTGTTGTTTTGGGTAGGACCTCTGGCCTGCCTCTTAGGGGCTTTCCCTTTGTTCAATTTCCCCTTCTGTGTGTTCTTCTGGTTCTGGGAAGAAACTCTGTGAGCCTCCGGGAGAGAAGCTGAGCCTGCATGGCGTAGGTTATATGTGGCCAGTAGCAAGTCTCTGTTCTGCTCTGCCATGAGAAGGCAGGAGTGCGGGTCAGAGTACTTGGTGAACTTGCGTTTACGGTACTGTTGCATGAGGATTTCATCCTTCTCATGAAAAGATGTGTAAGTCTTTTCCAGCATGCGTTCTTCTGTCACTTGTTCACCACACAACTTAAGGCGTGAGGTGATATTGTGAAATGCTGAGTTATACTCAGCAACGGACTTGAAGTCCTGTAAGCAGAGATTTTCCTACTCATAACGTGCATGTGGGAGGATCACATCTTTCTGATGCTTATACATGTCTTCCAGTGCAGTCCACAAATCTAGTGGATCTTCTACAGTGAGATATTAGGCCTCCAGGGTCTGATCAATATGTCGTCTGATATAGATTATGTCTTTCGCCTTATCTACGTCAGAGACTATTGGTGTAGAAGCTGCCTCAGCAGTGCATGTTGTCATGGGCACAGGAGTAGAGATTGTGGCCATTAGGCCTTGTGCGCGCAAGTGGAACTTCGGGTCCACATGACAGCTCAGATAATTCTTTACAGCCGCATCGAGAACTTCAAAGTCGATGCTCGCTATTTTTGCCATATTATCTATGCATTTAAAATAACATGAATTAATAATAAAGCATATTAAAAATTCATGTAAAATTAATAAATTAGTTGCGTGGATGCCATTCACCATATAATAAAGTCTAAAGTTCATAAGTTATACAATCCAAAGAATACAAAAGACTAAAATGAAAAGTACAACTTGGAAACCCGTTGGGGTCCATGCAACTTTGCAATTTGGCCTCCGTCTTCAAGGAAAGATACTCCGGTCTTTGGCTTATACAAATATATCCTCACTACAATTTCTCTCAAAAAAAGAAAAGAAAATGTGAGGAATATAAAATGGTGACAAACTGACCGATCCAAAACCACAACGTAATTTATTAAACATCCACGCAATTTATAAATTATGCAACAAACACAAGCATAAATATTTGCGCAACATCACATGCAAGTAATTTATATGGAAAATTAAAATATTTAATAATTACTTGGGCCACGTGAAGACATATCATGCACTGTTAGGTTAGATAACTAACGGCAGAGTGATCTCAGGACCTTTCATAATTATTAAACATAAAAATACTAATTAATCCAAATGTAATAATAATGCAAATAGTAATGTTATTGATATTATATGGACCGAAAACAAAAATCATCCCAAAAGTAATATATTAATGCAACACATCAATTATCCAGAATTTTCAGAATTTTCCAGTAATTTTCTGGTATTTTCTGATATTTATCCAGATTTAATTGAATTTTTCTGAGTTAAATCTATATTTAAAACAGAGTTTTGATATACCCCATTTATTTATTAAAAGCTTATGGGCCTGTAGCACCTAGGCTTGCTGTGGGCTTCAGGCCCAACAGCCAAAAATTTTATTTATATTGTTTTTCTTTTGAATAAAGGGGTTAATAGGCTACTGGCCCATATGTTAAGTGCAACCTTATATTACCCTAACTTTGGGTTAAGGATTTTGTCCAGCCCCAAAAGAAAAAGAGGCCACCCCCTTCAGGGAGGCTGCCGTCGTAGTGAGACTCCCCTTCAGGAAGGTGGAGATCCGACGAGTGCCCCCCTCCGACTATTATATATGAGGTCCTTTTGACGGCGCACGGGGAAGACCCTCGGACTAGGGGAGAGGCGGCGGCCGAGGCACAGTTTTCGGTTTTCATTTCTTTAATCGGGAAATGGACATCATATTGCCTCAGAACAGTCCAAAACCAAATGCACAGTTTAGAGTATAAGAGTCCCAAATGCTGAGACAATGTCACAAGAGACAAATGATCTGATTCCAGTCAAGAGTTGCCATCTTTGGGATCAAGCCATGAGAGAGAGAAAAATAGGAGGCTCTGCTCAAAAGTTATGTTCAATAAATTGTCCATATGTGAAAGCAGCTGTCACTATCCCTTGTCACCAAACCTAGGGTAGGATGCCGTTAACAAGGGATCTCACAAACATCAAGCATTTGCTCCTGTCCCCCCCCCCCCCCCCCCCCGCCCCGACTGGGGGGCGCAAAAGAGGCAACCCCCCGACTGGGGGGAGTGGCGCTGCGGCAGGGCCAGGCGGGTTGCGCCAGATAAAAAATCCCCTTCGGGGGGTGGTGAGCCGGATCAAGGCCCCCCCTTCAGGAGGGGTTTTGGGGATGAGGCCGGGAAGGAGAACCGCTTCAGGCAGTGAATGATTTGGGTTTTTTTTATTTGTTATGTAATTAGAATATGTATAAACACAATATAATTGGTCCAAGTAATTTAATCTAAACATAATGAATATATATAAACTATGTTTAGATATAGGAGTTTTAGTATTTACCTCTAGATCCGTTAGATTTAGGGAAGATCAGAGAGCGAAAAATCCGCAGAAAATAATCCCGCTCCTCGAGAAAGTAGGAAAATTGGCGGCTATGCAAACGATCAAAACTCCTCGCGATGTTGGCAAACGATCTGCCAACAGATATAAGATTCCTTTGCTAGACAGAATTTTTGTAAAGAAAAATTATCTAGAGGCAATCGTGCATGATAACGTGTTTGGAGAGAGCAACCATGGCAATAGCCAATGGTCTCCTTTTATTAATTCATCATATGGGGAGGGAAGACCATAAGTCCCTAGTAGAACAAAGGTTCATCCCACTACATGTTAGTAGAGTGTTATGGTGGATAAATGACGGATGGGAGACCATAAGTCTCCCTCACTCATAACATGAATTCAATTGGGAAGCTAGTGATAGCATCGAATTTGAATTGTTCCCTGCTGGAGGCATTCTTATGCCAGTGATCTGCCTCATGTAGCTTGCATGTGTCACCTAAATTAATAATATCACATCTCTTAAAATTTCTTGAATATCCTATTAAAAAAAGTATAAAGGCATCATATTGAAGGCTATATATAAAAAAGTTATGGTTTTTTTTTTTGCTCCGGGCAGCTGCCTAGGGAGAGATACATATGGTTCCACCCATAATGCATAGATAAAGGCCACAAGACTAGGTTTTTGATTAAAGAGGAAGCCACATGTGCTGCTTAACTAGAGTTTTTTTGGATACATCGAAAAGCATATAAAAGTGCGCGCGCTTTGGGCCTCGATCCATCGCCTCTCACAGGGTGGTGGTGGGTGCCAATCGAGCAAAGGATAACAGTGGTGCAAACTAACTACCAAATACAGTAGCACCTCTTGATTGGATGATAGCACGGATGACAAAAGCAAACTGATCCTTTTGGAAGGATTGCATCCACGAAGCGGATTCCCCGGCTTCTTCCGGATCCATGGAAACTGCATCCTCCGGGATCGGTTGCAACGCGTTCGCTCGGTTGGGAATGCGCGGATCCGTGCGTCGGGATCCCGAAGGGCAGCTTTGGGAGAGAGACGACCTCCTCGAGTGGGGAGGCGAACGAGCTCGGGGTCGGGATCGCTCGGCTCCGGTGGGTGGAGCGCCGAGGGGAAGCCTCTGCGGGGTGAAGTCTCCTTGACCTGTGTGGATGAGAAAGCTCATCGGGGGGGTCGGACCTTGGTTCCGGCCAAGTCCCCTCCGATGCCTAAGTCAGATATGATCTGAGGGATGCCCGGTGGGATCGAGTACGGTTCACGGAGAGACCGACACACGAATCCTCAGGCCGGACTATAGAGGAGAATTATGAGGTGGAAGACAAGGTTATAGGAGGAAGAATACCGGAGTGTAGAGTATTCAGAATTCGGTCCCGTTGTCTTTCGATCTTCGGGTCTTTTGTAGGGATTGAACCACACACGTCCCCCTCGTCCTCCCCCCATCTTGCCCCAAGCATCCGCCGCTTTGATCGTTCCTTCATGGGTCATCAAGGTAGGCGTAATGGGGCTCTTGAATGGTAATGAAGGTGGGCACGATTTGGGGGAGCGGTTTCCTCAACCTACGACGGTCAGCGATTCCTTCTACGTCGGTCCGAGGCCCCCGCGGCCCAAGGCCTTCGAGGGGCTCTTAGGCCGGGGCCTAATCCCGTCTTGGCCCATGGGCTCGAATCGTGGGCTCGACACGTTCTGTCTTGGCCCATTTTGGGAGGGTGGTATCAATTGCCCCCATCGCTCGGGCTGTTCGGATTTCGACGGCTCGGTCCGAGAGATGTGATTCATGTGGATCTAATGGGCGCGTTAGTCGAGGCGATGCATTAAATGAAAACCATCATGTGATTTCAGGCTGGAATTCTCCCGCACTTAGGGTGCATGATTCGAAGTGCTGCCTTCTGCAAGATGTCGATATGTGTCCCCCTTTGAATGGCATGGATTCGGAGTTGCTTCCCTCAAAAAACCGTTGGGATTTGGATTTCTTTTCTCGTGTTTTCTGATTCGGCTTCCGCTCTCTCCTTGTTGGTGAGTTCCTCTTCATTCTCTCTTTCACCATTCTCTTCTTCGGACTTCGCAAGGTAACCCCCTTCTATTGCTCCTGCTTCCGGTTTGTTCCATTGGCAATGGCGTTGAGGATGGGTCCCCGTTGTCTAGGCCCAGCGGCTCCTCTAAGCCTAGGTTGCTCTCTGACAAAGGCAAGAGATTGCTATTTGCGGACTCGACCCAAGGAGGGGAGCCTTTCGGAACAGGGGAGTCTGGTGTCCCTTCGACGATCCTTGGGTCGGCTTCCACCGTCTCCTATTCCACCGTCGAGAGAATTAGGGCGGAATACCTAACTCACATGTATGGTGTTCGGGTGCCCTTTGTGGATGAGAGGATCTGTTTCCCCAGGAACCGTGAAGTCGGGGTATACGTGGAGATGTTCCAGACGGGTCTTCGCTTTCCCCTCCACCCCTTCATCATTCAGGTCATGGAGTTTTTGGTGGTGGCACTGTGTCAGCTGACCCCATACTCGGTCCGGCTCTGGTCAGCTTCATTATGATCTACCACATGCATTGGCTGGAGCCGACCTTGCCACTTTTCTTCTACCATTTCAGAGTCTGAGCTGTTGCTCGAGGGACGTGGCTTCATATCTGCCACAGGGCGGGCCGAGAATGTCTACTAGGTTTGCCCCGGTGGGTTGGTGACTGGAAGAACGATTACGTCTTCGTCACTCTCCCAGATGACGTTGTAATCATTACCGGTTGGGGGAACTTGGGGGCCTACTGGCTGACGATGTCCCTTTCTGAGTCCGATCGGGCTGCGGTCGGGCTTCTAGCTGGCTTGTCTAGAGGAGAGAGATTGGCCTGGCCCCTGTTGGACAGCCTCCTCCTTAAGAACGTCTTGTGGTCCCCTGGTAAAGGCCTCTTTTTGATTTTGTTCTCCCCTCCTCCTTACCCTGATTTCCCTCTTTTTTGCAGAGATGGATGGTCGGGAATTCAGCCGGGACGTGCACCAACTCATTCGTCGAGGGGCTCCGGGAGCTCGGGGGAGTTCCTCTGGCCATGCGCCTCGCCGCACTACGGAGGAAGAAGCCTGTGCGGTCGACCCACCAATCAGAACACTGAGGCCGTCAGGCGTTTCCCCTCCCCCTCCTCTGGTTATGGCCGGACAATGTCCCCCCCCCCCCAGTCTCGGTCCCGGAGAGAGGCTTGCTGCAGCCACCAAGCAGGCTCCCCATGCGTCGGCTGCGAATCAGGGGGAGAGGAAGAGACATTCTCGCTCGGGGTCTGAAGAGCCCGAGGGGAAGAAGAAGAGGGGGGGTGAGGGCTTCCCCGACGGGGTGCAACACGTCGGTTATCTTCGGGGCAAGCACTCAGACCGTGGCAGAGGTCCCCCCTACCCACCGGGTCGAGCGTCCACCAGTCGAGGCGGGATGAGCCTTGCCCGTGCTCGGGATCGGCCAAGAGGTTCCGCCCAGGGGGTCGGTATTTTCGGACTACAACATGCCGCTCTGGCTGGCGAGGGATTCCGCCCTTCCGGGGGACTGCGTCCTTCTCAAGAGGGTCCGCTCCTCGACCCTGGTGGACTGCATGCTATGGAAGATCCAGCAGGTGTGTTTTATGTCCATCTTATTCCTGTTTTGTTTTCAAATGATCCTCATTCCCTTCGTCTCGCAGGCGTCTTCGCTAGCTGTCGAGGCGCAGTGGTGCTCAGAGATGGCTGATGGGCTCGATGCAACTCTTGAGCAAGAGCGCCTAAGGGCTGATGCGACCGAGCAGACGACCGAAGAGGCCCACAGGGCAGCCCATCAGTCCCAACGCCAGTCGCCGAGCTCACCTCGGAGCTGGGAAGCCTAAGGGAGGCTTGGGCGGTTGTAGAGTCTTACTGGGCGGTCACCGAGAGGTCGGCCAAGGAAGATGAGGAGGCATTGTCCCTTGTCCAGGAGGCACACATGAAGGAGAGGGCCAAGCTTTGGTCCGAGCTTGGTGCCCTGTGGCAGGTGGACCTGCCCGGCTCCTCAAGGAGGTCTAGAGGGGTTATGAGGACGTCCTGGCCCCGAGGATCGCGGAGTCCCTCCGAGAGGCGTTCCGGGCGTATGAGGGCATCTTGGCTCCGAAGATGGCGAGGTCCTTCCAGGAAGGGTTCTTAGAATTCGAGGAGCGGGTCCGGGGGGATGCTTCCCCGTCCTCCAGTTGCCCATGGGCATCCTACGGGCTCGGGAGGGGACGAAGCGGCTGGGGATGCTTCCTCGCGGGCTCCTGCATCGTAGGCGAAGCGGCCCCTCTTTTGTTCCTCCTTTTCTTCTCTTTTTTTTATCCTGTAAGAAGAAACATTTTTGTAGAAATGGACTTTTCTTTTCTTCTACGTTGCCATCATGTTTGCGCTTTCAGAATCGTCTTTGACATGGTTTGGTTCTGCCCCCCTCTGGATACTCAGGTCGGGGTCGTTTGCTAACTTGACCTGCGGGAGGTATCCATCAAGGAGATCGTTCACAATCCATCGTGGTGGCCCACGGTCACTCTGCTGATAGGGCTGCCTCTGGCCTCATGGCCGTATTGGGTCTGACCTGCTGGGGGATTGCCCCCTTACCTTATGGTCGCTTTGTGACCGACCTGCTGAGGGGTTGCCTCCAGCCTTATGGTCGGTTCTGGACCGACCTACAGGGGGAGTTGCCCCAGCCTTAGGGTCAATGTGATGTCGATCTTCTGGGGGAGTTTTCCCCAGCCCGACGGTCGACGGGTCGGTCGGCTTGCTCGGGGAGCTACCCCCAGACTCACAGTCGACCGAGTGATTGGCTTGTTGGGGGAGTTTCCCCAGCCTTACGGTCGATCGAGTAATTGGCCTGCTGGGGAAGTTGCCTTCAGCCTTACGATCGATCGAGTGATCGGCCCGCTGGGGGTTGCCCCCAGCTTTTATGGTCGATCGAGGGATCGGCCTGCTGGGGGAGTTGCCCCCAGCCTTACAGCCGATCTGTGGGATCGGCCCGCTGGGGGATTTGCCCCCACGATCGAGTGATCGGCCTGCTGGGGGAGTTGCCCCAGCCTTACGGTCGATCGAGTGATCGGCCTGCTGGGGGAGTTGCCCCCAGCCTTACGGCTGATCGAGTGATCGGCCCGCTGGGGGGTTGCCCCCAGTTTTTATGGTCGATCGAGGGATCGGCTTGCTGGGAAAGTTGCCCCAGCCTTACAGCCGATCTGAGGGATTGGTCCGCTAGGGGAGTTGCCCACAGCCTTACGGTCGATCGAGTGATCGGCTTGCTGGAGGAGTTGCCCCTAGCCTTACGGTCGATCGAGTGATCGGCCTGCTGGGGGAGTTGCCCCAGCCTTATGGTCGATTGAGTGATCGGCCCACTGGGGGGTTGCCCCAGCCTTTATGGTCGATTGAGGGATCGGCCCACTGGGGGAGTTGCCTCCAGCCTTACGGCCGATCTGAGGGATCGGCCCGCTGGGGGGTTGGCCCCAGCCTTACGGCCGATCGAGTGATCGACCTGCTGGGGGAGTTTCCCCAGCCTTACAACCGATCGAATGGTCGGCCTGCTGGGGAAGTTGCCCCCCAGCCTTACGGCCGCTTCAGGAGGTTCGACATGACGGAGTGTTGAGTCAGCTCTCAAGGGACACGTAGTTGTTGGTATGAACTCGCACTTCATTCTTGAAAATAAAAAACTGGGGATACATTTTGAAAGAAACACAGAAAAGCCGGGAAGATAACGGCAGGTGTTCAAAGCTTGCCCCAGGAGTAGCGGTTGATTGGCCCGTCTCCTCACTCGATCACGTGCAAGGGGGTCTGGACGACGTTCACCTTCTTCACTTTGTCCACTTGCCTCGATGTGCCCTCCCTGGGGGTCTCTTTTGAGTCATCGACAAAATTCTTCAAGTGCCATCGACTAATCAGTTGGTCGATGTCCTTCTTCAGGTGCCAGCAGTCGTCGGTGTCGTGGCCGTTGTCCTTGTTGTACTTGCAGTATTTCTCCTCGTCCCTTTGGCCGCCCTTCATCTTTGGGGAACGGCTTGTTGATGTGGCCCTCCTTCAGAGCCTGTGTTAGGACGGCGTCCTGGGGCGCACTTAGCTTGGTGGGCGGCGCTTCCCCCCTGCGCTACTTCTCCATTGGCTTTTTCTCATGCTTGGGATCCTCCGGCTCACGGCGCTCACTTTTGTCACGCTTGGAGTTCCACTTGGTCCCTGCAGGGAGACCCCCTTCTTCCGCTGCCAGGACCTCTTCGGTCAGTATGAACCGTTCCGCCCAAGCTATGACCTTGTCGAGGTCCTTCGGGGGGTCATTGTGTAGGTTCTTCTTCAGACCCCTATGTCGGAGCCCCTTCTTTAGGGCCGTTGTTACAACCAACTCGGGGCAGCTCTAGACATTCAGCCTCTGGGCGTTGAAGCGCTTCATGTAGGCCCTCAGAGTCTCGCACGGCCTCTGTATCATGTCAAACAAGAGTGTTGAGTATTGGACTCCCTGGATTTGGTTTTGGATGATGAGCAAACATAAATAAATCGTGAACTAACACTTTGTGAGCGCAGTTATGGAGATCGTCGCCAAATTCACGTGAACATCCAAAGCGACGTCTTAAGACTTCTCAAAGCACGTATTCATATGCCTAAAGCTTCGTTGAAACTTTTGGACCAACTTTGAAGTCATGAAGATTCGATCGAAGCTTTTGAAGACAGTTTGTCTAGATTTATATTTAGTCTTCTAGCTTTGTTCTTTAGAATGTTAAGCCTTGAGTAGGTATTATCATTTAATCTTCATATCGCTCCTATCTTAGAGCTAGGATCTTAGTAGAAGTCCATTCAAACTTTCCCGAAGCATCGCGCTTCAATTCGGGACTTCTTGTTCATGTTAGTTGGTTCAAGAAGAAGAACCAACCGACTAGATGGTGATCTAGTCGGTCGGAAAAGCTTCTTGGAACGACTAGTTTGTTACCTAAATTCCAAGCCCTTTACTGTTCACAGTTAGTCGGTCTTATTTGACTCACCGACCGACTAGTTGGTGAACTAGTCGGTCAGTGATGCTTCTTAGACCGACTAGTTGAACATTCCCTGTTCATGCCAAGTTACTATTTATCGTTAGTCGGTCTAAGAGCGTTTGGTGACTGACTAGTTGATGAACTAGTCGGTCAACATTTGTTCTTGGACCGACTAAATCAATTTGTATTCAGACTAATAGTTTTCAACTCTTAGTCGGTCTAAGTTAACTGACCGACCGACTAGTTGATGAACTAGTCGGTCAGAAAGTCTTCTTGGACCGACTAGTTATCTAGGTCTGAAATTTCATCTGATCACTGTTCACTCTTAGTCGGTTTATGTTGTCACGCCGACCGACTAGTTGATGAACTAGTCGGTCAGTGTTTGTTCTTTGACCGACTAGTTGCTTCAGATTTCCAACCGTTGGAATACGACCTAGCTCGATTTTTCACATTGGTATAAATACCAAGCTGGGTTGTTTCTTCTAGGTGAAGAGCTTACATTAAGAGGCATTTTCAGATTGAAAGAGAAAGAGGTTAAATCTCATTTCTAAAGCTCTCTCCCTCACAAGAAATCATTCTCTCCCTCATTTGAGATCTAGAATCCATGTTGAGAGAACTTTGTTCTTGTTGAGCCATCCAAGCTATTGCTTGATTCAAGTCTCATATTCATTCCTAGGCACCCATTGCTGCTCATATTGGTGGTGCTAGGTCTTGGTGACTTCTCCTTCCTCAAATCCCTCCTTGCCCTAATTTGGTAAGAATACTCAAGGTATAGGGTTTGTGGTAAGTTGTTGTTTATTTCATATAAACTCATTTATTGCTATTGATTTTCTCGGTTGTGAGAGAAGGTTGTGATCTCGGATTGTGGGATTCACTATTGCTATTGATTGTATGATTTGATCTTGTGAAGGTTTTTCACAAGGTATTCATAGTGGAAATCTTGGGTTAGGGTTTCTAACCTAAGTATCCGGAGGGGATCCGGGTGTACTGGGACGTAGGATCACCGGGAACAATTCGGGGAGACTTTGGTGGATCCGAACCCATCATATCAATTGTTTGCATTGAATATTTGTTGTTGTCAATTTTAGCTTCCGCATTTGTTGGTAGTAGTTTGCACGATAATTAGGAATTATACTCCTTGTTATTTTTAAAGTACTATTCACCCCCCTCTAGTACTTGTGCAGTAGCTTTCAGGGCATTACATTTGGTATCAAAGCCAGATACTAAGCTATGTCTGCCAACGACAACAAGACCGTGCGTCCACCTTCGGATTATAGCACCTTCAAGAACCGTGAAGGAGCTTCTTCGGTAATGGAAGGACATTCCTCAACGAGGCCTCCATTCTTCAACGGTACCAACTACGGGTACTGGAAATGCCGGATGAAAACTTTCCTCCGGAGTGCTTCACTATGGAGGACCACAATGAAGGAGTATGTCAAGCCCGCCGAAGAATATTTCGAGAAATGGACAACCGCGGAGGTCGCCGCGGAGGTAAGCAATGCCAAGGCAATGAACGCCTTGCAATGCGCATTGGAGCCCGAGGACTTCAATAAGATATGCACATGTAAGAGTGCATATCAAATTTGGAACTCCCTCCTCATCTTACATGAAGGGACGAGTAGGGTAAGAGACTCTAAACTCGTTGTAGTTAATAAAGATTACGAGATGTTTCATATGCTACAGGGTGAGAAGATGAAGGAGTATTATGCTCGGCAAAACCTACACCCAAAAGGAGAAATGTTCGAAGCTTATCGAAGGACTTCCTTCTAGTTGGGAAAAGCGTACCTTCGCCATCGAGGAAGGTAACGATATGAACAAGTATACCGTAGTTCAATTAATGGGTACTTTAATGTCATACGAGGTACGTAAGGATAGCAAGGTGAAGTTACAAGAGAAGATGAAGTCTTACTTGAACCAAGACGTGCCTAAGAAAAAGGCGATTGCGTTCAAGGCGGCTCCATCCACCTCTACCGATGACGAGGACTCGGAAGATGAAATGGACATGGAATCCATTGCCCTCATGGCAAAGAAGTTCAATCGCTTCTTCCGAAAAGGTAACTTCAAAGGCAAATCTAAATTTACTTCTACTAACGCCTCTCCTCCTTTGTGCTTTAAATGCAATAAGCCAGGACACATCAAAGCGGATTGTCCACAAAACAAGCAAAAGGAAAAGTGGAAGGCGCCGAAGTACGACAAATCGAAGAAGTATAAGAAAGGCTACAAGAAAGGATTTGTCGGTTTCACCGATTCCGAAGATGACTCTTCAAGCGGGGAGTCGGATGATGTGAAAGTGGAGCAAGCGCACGTATGTTTCATGGCTAACGAGGAAAATGTTCAAGAACCCGCCTCCGATGATAGCGAGGATGAAAGCGATGAGGTAACTATGGATGACCTTAGACTAGCTAATGAGCAAATATGGAATAGATATGCTAAATTAGTTGAACGATATACTAAGACTAAAGATGAGCTAGTTAGCATCCAAACCTCACCTAAAACTATCATCACCAACAACGACACCGTTGTTGAAGAGATAAGAAATGAGATTGTTAATCTCAAATCTAAACTTGAACATGTTAGCATCGAAGATTCGGATGAACATAAGATAGCGGATTTGACTTCTCAAATCTCGACTTTAAGTATTGAGAATGAAAATCTCAAGTCTCGTGTTTATGCGCTCACATCGCAAGTGTCCACTTTGGGTGCTTCGATGCATTCTCTCACCGAGAAATA